>CABFWO010000944.1:71181-151310 GCA_902155825.1 Timema genevievae | reverse complement strand
ATCTATCTCCATTTTAGACTCAATAGTCAATATTTACATTTTTTATTGGTCAAAATGTATAAATGAATAATTAAATATCAATGCGATGACTTGAAGATCTGCAACACCTTATAAAATGTTAAAACTTTAACCAGAAATCGAAATTTTAATACGAAGTGTTGACCCTTGTGGAAGACATTAAACTGTTTGAAATGCTCTTAGGTGGACAAAGATGCGCCTCTTTTCTCATTGATTCTATATCATTGTATATTATTTTATGCATGTTCTTATGTGAAGTGGTGATGATACAATGTACATTATTCCGTTCAGAAATCTTACGAGTTTATAGAAAGAGAGAGAAAGTCTGTGCGGTGCACCGTACCATTTATTTGTATTGTGTTACTATTACAATAAGTGTAACATTAACATATTAAATACCTTTATTTACCTGATGGTATTGCTTTAAGGGGTTATAATAATTAACCAACTCCCTATATATATGACAGTGTTCACCCGTTCCAACAAGTTTTCAGTCACCACACGTGGTCGGTAACTGCGCTCTTTATCGTGCACATTGGTGCGACCTTTTTAAATGGACTTATTTTCTCCCCTTACTTTCACTCATCAGTCATCACATGAGGCCTGGGAACCTTGCAAATCCGACGGTAACTTTCTGCAACGCTAAGGTTTTCCGCTAACAAAAGCCATATGACCCTACGAAACTCTAAATTGGTGGAATTTATGAGAGCGCTTGTTTTAAATCACTAACACAGAACACCAGACGATAATGTAATGTAAGTAAAGTGGTCAACATAATGCTGCTGGACCACATTATGATAATTCACATATACGCCTCCTCCTACATTTCTTATTTGGCGGTAATATCTCAACGGACCTTCGTGAAGACGCGTAATAATAGCCCGACCCCAAATAAAACACTTATTTAATGTAAGTCACATGATGGAATCGAACTAGTACTCAATAAAACTGTAGTCAATGGTTCTCTCTCAACTAAACCATGGCGACCAGTTACTCTTCCTAAACACTGGTTATTTAAATTATTTTTTAAACCCATAAAGAACAGCTTTCGTTGAATAAACTCCTAAGTTTTTTGTAAACGTTGAACAAAATTATGGAAACAACATTTTACGTGAAGCGCTTTTCAGAAGCTTACAAATAAAAAAGTTTATTTTTATATAAAAGTTTGCTAAAAATGTATGGCTTCCAGATTTTAAAAAAATATTCAAATTTGCTACGTTCAAACATAACCATGTTCATCAAAACACTTTTTTGTTCAAAATAAATCAAATAATTCTCCAGTACAAACATAGAGTTTATTTTTATTCACGTGGTGATTTCAACAGTTCTTTAATATCTTTTAAGCATGTCCTCAAATTTAAAGACAATTTTTTTTTCTTCATTTAAAAAGTTTGTCATTTAATGCTGCTATGCTCATTACAGATATTCAACAACAAGATATTCACCATGTGAAGAAAATTAAACTCTTAGTTTGTACTGAGGCAATATTGTTTTTACTTTGGGCAAAAAAAGTTTTTATATAAAAACTGCAAAAACACTGACCTTTTATCGCCTTCCTTACATCCTCACCTAAAGTGTATATACTTGAATATACTTTATTATGATCATGCTAACTATAGTTTAAAGTAATATGTAGATTTATTATAATAATATAGCAAAAATACGTGTGATTTCCAAAATATTTGTTATTGATATCCATCTTACCATTAATTTTCTCTCGCCCTCTTCATGAGGTTAACAGCCCAAACAATATCACATTCCAACATAAAAAGTTACATTATCTTTACCTTGATAAACTTATAAATGGATATTTGGAACACCTTGTAGAAAATTCAAACATATTTGATTGGGTTAAATTTTGGTACCAATTTGTTAAATTATCAGTGTTATTTTTATAGGTATTGATAAAAGCTATCAAAAGTGACAGCTTCAAATCATATGACTTGACGTATGGTTACATAAAAGTATATCTAGTAACTTTTTCTAGCTTTCAATTATTTCCATTCATAAGAAAGTTGGGTTATAACTATCTAACTAAAGTAGGATCCTGTTAAAAAGGAACTTTTAGAAAATACACACATTAGGTTGGAGCCAACATTGATAATATTTTACTATATATTATTTTAAAGGGCATCCACAGGGGGGGCAGGTGGGGGAAATTATCCCCCTGAGATTCTGAGGTTGTATAGAAATTAGAAGCAGGCTAATCCCGCCAAATAGTGTTCTTAACTAGCTCTCAATCAGTGGCTCCATCCAACAAACAGAGAGATAAAGAATGTAACTAATAAACTAATTACTAGCGCCTGCCACCAGGCCACCCACCTGCTAGGCTTAGGGTTGATAGTTTGGCGCATGCGTGAGCAAATCCAACAGAATTCACCATTAAAATCGTCAAGGTCAAGTTTCCTTTCCTTCATTTCAGCCTTAAAAAGCGTCTTTTGAGGCTTCAATTTAACACATTTTCCCGGTGGGGACCACCGGATCCCCCGGTTTGCCCCCCTCCCCTGCACCGCCCTGAAGAAAAATTCTGTGGGTGCCCTTGATAATCTTATAAGTATTGTTACCATCTTTCAACAGTGGTCGTTGCAGGTCACATTACTTGACATATGATTATGTAAATTGTATATTGAATGTTTAATTGTATACTGAATTGTGTATTGAGTGTTTAGTAACTTTTATATCTGTAAAGAATGTTCCTTTCCCATCCAAATCGTACTGTCGTGGGTGATTATTTAGAGTTAATAAATGAACATATAAAGTTATTAATTAATTTTTGTAGGTGTGATAATTTATGAATCAACATTTTTTCGTGACTGCCTGTAACTTGCGTGCTTTACTTAGTCAAGCCTTCACAGTGGCGTGCGATGAACGTGATATATTCGAGTGGTTTAGCGAGAAGTAGCCTATGATATTAACAAGCGAGATAAGCCAAGCGAGGGCTTACTGTGGTGTATAATATAATAAATACTGTGTGAAAGCTGTTAATCCCTCGTGTGCACTTAACCTAATCTAACATTTGATAACATGTGGTGATGTGTTTAGTGGTCCTTTGTTTATTTTATTCTTGCTCATAATGTAGCACATTTATGGATAATAATTCGTTTACAACTACACTTGTAGCCAGCAAGGTCGCTGTAGTTCTTTGAACTCTCGACTATTAAACCAGGAGAACGGGGTTTAAATCCTAGTAGGAAAGTTGTTGGTGTCCAACCAGTTGTAGCTGTTTCTACTCTTGACTGTAAACCAGGAGAACGGGGTTTAAATCCTAGTAGGAACGTTGTTGGTGTTCAACCAGTTGTAGCTGTTTGTACTTTTGACTGTAAACCAGAAGAACGGGGTTTAAATCCTAGTAGGAACGTTGTTGATGTCTAACCAGTTGTATCTGTTTCTACTCTTGACTGTAAACCAGGAGAACGGGGTTTAAATCCTAGTAGGAACGTTGTTGATGTCCAACCAGTTGTAGCTGTTTCTACTTTTGACTGTAAACCAGAAGAACGGGGCTTAAATCCTAGTAGGAACGTTGTTGATGTCCAACCAGTTGTAGCTGTTTGTACTTTTAACTGTAAACCAGAAGAACGGGGCTTAAATCCTATTAGGAAAATTGTTATTGATGTCCAACCAGTTGTAGCTGTTTGCACTTTTGATTGTAAACCAGAAGAACGGGGTTTAAATCCTAGTAGGAACGTTGTTGGTGTCCAACCAGTTGTAGCTGTTTGTACTTTTGACTGTAAACCAGGAGAACGGGGCTTAAATCCTAGTAGGAACGTTGTTGGTTTCTTAACCAGCTGTAGTTGTTTGTATTCTTGATTCTAACCCAACAAAATGAGTAATACTAAAAATAGAATCAAAATATTATACAACAGCAAATATATATTTTAAAAAATGTTATGAGGGGGTAAAGGACGGCGTAAATCGAGCAAATATAAAATTATCTCCTAGTTAAATTTCTAGTCCAATTTGACAGCATATCTTAATTGAAAACTTTGCAACTCTGAAACATGTATCTTCAGGTGTGTTTTTATTATACAAATAGTTTGTTCTTGTGTATACACCGCGTCTTACTACCCACTTGGGCTGCACACATATTTACACTTGTTTAGCTAGAATGGGGAAGCTATAATTTTTTAAAGAAATGTACCCAAATTTGCTTTGAAGGAGAGTGGTAAAACATTAAGGTAAAAACACCCTTAGTAAATAATACTTGGATTTGAACCCCTATCTTATAATCACCAGCAATTAAGTATCATGCGAATATGATGCATTACCAAGCTTGGTCACCAATATAAATTTAAAAATAGTTTTTTTGAGCACTGCGTTTTACCACCAGTTTAGGTTACACGCCTATGTATTAATTGTGCTAATGAGTTTGGGAGTGATGGTTGAATTTAGAAGACGTGTGCCCACTTTTTCATGGAGGAAGAGTGTAAAACCATTGAAGAAAAACCACCCTCAGTACACCCGAGCTCAATCTCCCCGTTATCGGTGGTCTAGTCTACTGCGAAAGTAGCACACTAGACTATGCGGCCACCGAAAAGGATCACAGAGTATTGATTGATTGACACTCCTAATATTGACAACGACAAATTAAATGTAAGAATCAAAATCAGGAAATGCTCAACGCATCATTGCTTTGTAACAGCCGGGGCTGTTAGTCACATGCCAAAGACAACTCTTCACTCATTTATTTAGGCGTAGTTGTGTATGGGGGTCGTACAATTCGATAATCTGAATGTGATTAAAATGAAATTGGTCCTGTGCCTGTGTTTGGTAATCACTTGATGTCATATTGAATCGTGCAAATGGCGTCAGATTCCTTGAACCAACTGACGCCATCACACATTTCATTAAATAAACTCATGGCTTAAATTAATTAGCAAAAAAATACCCTAACCCCCAAAAACGACATTTTATTGCATCGTGTATAACTGCCCCTCTGGGATATCCGTCCACATTTAAACATACTAATCGGGTAGAATGTCAGGGTTTTAGACCAGTGGTGGAGTCACTCTTGCAATATACAAGACTACCGATGACGAAGAGATCAGGGTTTGAATCCAGATTGGGTGTACTAAGGGTGGTATTTTCTAGATGGTTTTCAAATCTCTTCCCATGAAAATGAGGGTACGTTTTATCTAAATTCAACCTTCTTCATCCTTATCACATCAGTGTGATTAGTACATGTTCATACGACCCAAACGGTTGGTAAGACGCAGCGCTAAAGAAACTCGTAAACAAGGTCAAATGGGACAAATTTATATGAATTTTTTAAATTGTGTATGTGTCTCCTGTCCACCGCTGAAGTGGGTTTAACATGTTATGGCACAGCCTATATAAATCAATGAATACCACTAAAATATATGATTACTAGCGGACCCGACAGACGTTTTCCTGCCCGAACGTTGGCTTTTCATTTGGGTGGCATAATTGATTTCTATAATAAAACAAATACTATGTGATCAACACAATTACCAATTCACAATGAACTCTAATTAGTGAGTAACACAAATATTACAAATTGAGTGTTTGTCAAGACAATATACAAAATAAAACATCTTTTCATTTTTGGCATTTCGTCCACAACTCTACAAATATCAGCTGTATCGAAAAACAAACATAACTATGAATTATTCTCAAAAGTTCAATTATTCATGAACTTTTCAGAAGGTTTTAACGGTCAATTATTAATGAACTTATGATTTTTTTAACGGTCAATTATTAAAATTATATTCTTTACTATAAATATTGGGGGGGGTGGAGGGGTGAAATTTTGAGGTTACATGTTCTGATATGCAAAAAAATCTAAAAAAAAAAATTCGCCCCCCCCAAAAAAAATTCCTATTAACCCGATTGCAGCGCCACCTACCGGGTCCAATTGTGAATCTAAACCATCCACGGACCCACTCAAACACACACAAAACATTTCATCATAATCGGTCCAGCCGTTTAGGAGGAGTTCAGTGACATACACACGTACAGAAGAATTATATATATTAAGAAGATATTTACTAAAGGCTTGTTCCTAACAAGACTCAAGATTAATTTGGAACGTTTGTGAATGCAATGGTTTCGAACTAGCTTTGAACCGTTTAGTACAAAACAATGTCATTTACAAAAGTTAAAGATTCAAAAGTGGTATCAAAAGTATTTTGTAACTCCAGAATTGTGTTATATTTAGCCGTTGTCTCGAGCCTTGCATAGTTCAGAGTAGATAACTGTCACCGAGACATAATGTGACGCATTAGTGTGACTGTGAGTATTGGCCGTCATCTGTTCAACAAAACAAATGAGGACCAACGCTGTAGACAGTTGACAGCACAAGTGTTTATCTTGCTTATATTAATAGTTTATTTGGAACAAGTTAATAACTAATTGTATCTTAGTGCAACCAATTTTTCTGTCAATATTGATAACATTTCACTGATATCATACAAGGGTTACAGCTTCAGATCACATGAATATGTATGAATACGTGAAAGTATGTATGATAATGTTTTCAGCTGTAAGATAAGGAAGGTTCTTTCTATGAAAATTGGACTGTCATTATAAGGTTCGCCAAAAATATATTTTCTGACGTGAGCAAGAGAGTTTTAGGAGTAGAGTGATGTTTTTCTCAAAATTAACGTCTACAAAATGCGAATGGGTGGGGGGGGGAAGGGGGTTATTTTAATACTGGCGAAAGACTACAAGTGAAAACTACGCAAAAGGGACAAAAGTAGTTCTGAATACACCACAGTCAACATGTTCAAAGTGCTGTTACATACATATATATATGCATACATACATGCATTCATACATACATACATACATACATGCATGCATAAATAATACATACATATATATATGCATACATACATACATACATATATACATACATACATACATACATATATATATACATACATACATACATATATATATGCATACATACATAAATACATACATACATACATACATACATACATACATACATACATACATACATACATACATACATACATACATACATACATACATACATACATACATACATACATCATACATAGCTAAGCACGTTGTTCCCTTAAGGGGTAGGCAGAAACTGCATATAGCTCAAAAAACAACTCTGTTCTTAATGCATCCTCACTAACTTTCTCCACACTTCCCTACCCTCGCATACTCCCTTCGCTTCAACAACATCCATACACCGAGTCATACAGGCTCTTTCATTCTTAAATCTCTTAATGTTTCTCTTTTTCATACATTCATCTACAACATTTAACCACTTCTTACTTAGCCTACCCCTTCATTTTAATTCACACATTCTACCTTCATATATTTGCTTCGTCACTCGATCCACACTCATCCTCACAACATGTCCAAGCCAACGTAAGATGCTTCTTTGGGGATGTGGAGAGGATGAGTGTGGATAGAGGGACGAAGTAAATATATGAAGGTAGAGTGTGTAGATTAAAAGGAAGGAGTACACCATGTAAGACATGGCTAAATGTTGTAGAATGTATACAAATGTGTGAAAAGAGAAATTTTAAGAGTTTTACGATAAAAATTATATAAGTTTGCTTAAATTTAATGAAAAATATTTTTCTTAGAGATATGTATTTTGGGGGGATGAATCACTTGCCAACTATAAATAAACGCAACGTGTCACATAAATTACATTAAATTACTTCTAAATATGTTTACTTGTAAACGACAGATAAAAATGTATATTATATACTAACTAATGTGAGAATGATTTGCCTAAAATAATGCATGCGTTAAAATTAGTTTGCACAAAAAATATTCACATTTAAATAATATGTGCAAAAAAAAGGATAAACACTAAATATATACAACAAATAATATTTTATTACTGCTTGGAACATTACACGCAAAAAGTTAGTAGAAACTGGTCGGCGTTTAATTTGCTTTTATTCTCAACTAAACATCGAATAAAGTATTTACCAGCAGCCCATTACTCTAGAAAATATTTTACAGTTTTCACCACATCATAATTTCAAGAGATGAGCGTTAAAAAAACCTGTGTGGTTCAACTTTTTAATTAGCTTTCCAGCCGGGTGGTGGTGATGGTATGGACCAGTAGAGCACAGTGTAGCCAACACTTGTAACATAAGCTGCATGGCTTAGCTTTTAGAGACGAGGTCTCAACAAAACAAAAATATAAAAGGTACAAAACTCATGCTAGGAGCAATGACCAGCTCGACTATATATTATATTATGTAATGTTGTGTTAGCATATGTTATATGAACATCCTAAAAGCACAAGGGATGAACGAGCTGTAAACGCACACCTGACTATGATCTATCAAGCCGAGGTTTGATTCCAATCAGGAACACATCTTTCTGTAAGTTCCTCAATGTGGATTTCATTCTCTACCGAGGTGAGTGTTGACTCAATTCCTTAAAGTTCATCCCCTGTCAAAAAAAAAATTAGAACCACATCATACTACCTGCGATACTCATAATATGTTATAATTAGGTCATTGTGTTAGGGATGAGAAAGGTAGAACTTAGAGCAAATATAACCACATTTACATGGAGTAAGAGTGGAAGACCATTTAGGGGAAAAAAACACCCTCAGTGCAACCGAGTGGTACTCGAACCACGATTTACTCGTCGTTGGAAACATAGTGTATTGCGAGGGTGATGCCTTAGATCATGTGGCCACCGTAGTTAACTACCGGTAAACCCACAGCGATGTCACAGTCTAATTGCCAAGCTCATTAAGTCTGTTTTGCCGGTGACGGTTCGGGTGTACTCGGGGTGTTTCTTCCTTAATTGTTTTACACTTTACCTCCATGTAAATGAGGGTATATTCCCCCTAAAACTATACCCTCCTCAATCATACGCCATTAGCGTATTAATATGTAGCACACACAACCCGGCAGTAAGACGCGGGGAGGAAAATACTGCCATTAACACCCATACCAGTGGACAGGCGGGAAAAGGCATGGGTCTCATCTGGTCTTGTCTGGTAGTAGCGGGGAGGTCAAAGTTCAAATCCCGATTAATTTTATTGAGATGTAAACCCCCTTCAGTGGTTTACCCACTCTCCCTCCAAGCAAATGCGAGTACATTTTTGTAAGGTCCTCATCCCTATCCCTCTTAGAGTAAATATGTAGATAGTCTGGATAGGTAGTAAGACACGGCGCACATGCATGTATAATTCAATAATCTCGTTAAATCCCCAAAAATGGCAAAAAAATCAATAAAACATAAATTATAAAATACCGACACCTTGGCTCAGTTGATAGCGGGTCTAATTACTGTGATAAGGGTCCTGGGTTCAAGTCTCAACATAGCCAAATATTTCATCATTTGTTAAGTATGAGTTTCATTATCTCACAGTGATAAATTAATTTCTGGCTGGATGGTTTGTATTTTCTAGAATTTAGATTTTAAGTCGCGTGATGATAAAATCAGTAGGTTCAGAAATTGCGTGTTAAATACGTAAAATAAAAATAGCCATCGATGTAACGACCAGCTTATAAAAGAAGACGAGATGGGATTAATGGTACCTGCAATAGTGGATCCAGTGATACAGAACGACCTCAAACTAAGTTAGGAAGTGGTGGATATCACATAACGCATTAAAAGCGCACTCTCTATCGAGTGTTACGGGGAAGCCTAGCCCCGCGCTAAGCAGGCCTATTGAAGGACATAATATATGTATATTGATGCCGTTATCCCTTCACGCTATGGGCCATCCCTTGCGTCCGATCAATTTACCTCGTGTTTGTTGGACATGTTAGTTCTGGTTTGTGGTGGAGTGATGTTATTTACATCTGATCTGGTCCGACTCAAACTAGTCCTGCGGTGTGGCTCTTTAGCATCTTTTACTTTACGAACGGCGATTTGAAATTAGCAGCCAATTTAGAATTTATTAAAAATCCTTTGTCTATATATTTTTTGTTAGTCTATTAATAATACGTTCTTTTAAAAATAATTTATTAGCTCAGTCATGCTCCGGTCTATACCCATTTTTACACTAAAAGTTAGGAATGGTGGTTTAACTTGTATAGGAATTTCCTACCCGCATTCCCATGAAAGGAGAATGGAAAAGTATTTATGAAAAAAAAAAATTACCCCACTACACCTTAGCCGGAACCCCAGCCCCAACCTATATATCACCAAAAAAACAGATAAAACTAGATTTAATCTTTAGTCTTCGTGCTCCTCAAAGTGAGTTGTGTTATTACGGGCATTACGTTTTCTTAGATTGGCCGACTCGTTCAGCGAGAAAGTATACCTGTCAAAGCCACGCGACTTAAAATTCAATGTTTTGTGTCGTTTTCTGGAACTACTTCTATATTCTGGCTAAGATTAATTCCTTCTTCACCCTTCCGCTACAACCTCATTTCGTTATGTCAATAATAAAGGGAGGAAATAAAACTACGAAACTTCTTGGATCAAGGTTAAGAGGAAAGCTGCTCTAGCTCAAATATATTTTTTATGTTGTGAGCCTATAAAAAATTACTGTGTTTATTTGGGGAAACCTAAATCTAGAGACCTTTTTCATCAAACCCAGACTCATAGATCCACAAATATGCTTAAGAACTGTTTGAAAATGAGCTGAAATACATATTCACGATTTGATTTTTATTAATAAAACTCAAAATATAGGGTTGTTTAGGAAAAAGAGACCTGTTAGAATATTTTTACTTTATCTTTGCGTGAGCCATATTTTGAAATAGCGTGTCGTAGAATTAAATATTGTGTTGGAGCTGAATGTCTGCTTGACAATTTCTCTCTTACTGAGACGGCCTCCTTAACACAAGGCTTATAGCTATAGAAAGATTCAGGTAACAAGACCTTTTTAACAAATCCAAATATATTTCCTTGAGGTTGATATTGATAAGTTATCAATATAGTATTAATATTTTATAGGTATTGACTATATTTATATATTTATATATATATATAGTGAAAGCTGCAGACAACATGACTTTAAGGATGCATGTATGGAATTGGTTAAAGTAACTTTTGAAATGGTCAAAAAAGTTATTCGCTTTCTGAATCGGGCTGTACTTAATCTGATGGGATTAGGGTGATGACATTTGTTTAGAGTAAATTCACACTAGCATTCGCTTATAAACAGGATAAAAATTCGTTCTCCAATACGCATTCGAGCTCCACATTGTTTAAGGAAATATTTGTTTCAAACATTTGTACATATTTAGACACTATAATTGTATGTATATTACTAGCAGTGGGGGGCTTTTGTGTATTATCAAATACACTACTGTATATATGAGCCCCCAATATAGGACCTAGGCCCCCAAGTAGATTAACATGATGTACTTTACACCCAATACTGTTTCCAGCTTGTGGTCCAGATCAGTTTTTTAGTCAAGCTAAATATTTTCCACTACCGGCCTGCTAGGACTGTCGTAGCTTCATATGCTTTGTAATCTAACTTAAGACTAGGACAGGCACAACATCCAGTTCCCGGCCGTTAATTCATTACTGTGAAGGGGTAAACCCACATTTCACCAATGATTAATTTTCGGTCATTCCAGGAATCAAACCCGGGACATGCATCGGTATACCTGGTCGGGATTTGATAAATCTGTTATCGTCAATCTAGTCTAGTACGAAAGTGACGCCTTAGACCATTATAACACCAAGGCATGTCATAAGATATACTCATTACCTAGTAATCATGGCATCTAGGGGTTATCCATGGGGTCATGTGGATTCTTAAGACGAAGGTCTGGGATTCCAACCCTTGTTTGTTCACATATTTCTATTGGATAGTTTAAATTTTTGAAGAGATTTTCCAATGTATATATATATATATACATATGATGTATACACTATACATATATATTTATATGTATATGTATACAAATGATGTATAGCATGCATGCGTATATACATATGTATATATGTAAGAGATATAGAAAGACCGTAAGGGAGGTCAAAAAAGAGATGGGAGGAGTGGATAACAGAAAGTGTTTAAGTGAGAGGAGAAGAATGGTGAAAAATAGAGAAAGATGGGGGCATTTTACTAAACTGGCCCGGCCAGGGGCTGGAAACAGTTGATGATGATTATGATTAAAAAGATGATGATTTATATGTATTTATATGAAACATTGCAATATAATATGTATATATGTAATATATGTATATGTGTGTGTTATTACAAATCTTTTAGGAGTACTTTCCTCGACGAGAATATCGTTACACTTTAATCATCGCATTCTCAAACGTTTTACTTTGAGTAACGTGTATTGTACTTTACTGTCATGGAAACACAAAATAGACTCTGCTGATGAGTTTCGCCGGCAGCTCTTATCAGAATAAGGGAAGGGGTGGCGCGAGAGAAGGGGTTGACATGAGGGTGTGCGTGGACTCGTAACTGTTCAACATAGTGGTGTTATCAACCCTCTGTTTTGTCTGGTAGACTCCAATGTAACAACAGCCTATGAGACATTTGGGGACAGCGTACAGTCGTGGAGTATCTTGGATGGTAGTGAAAACACGTATGGCTGGACTCACATGTAAGAAGAAGCTTTTATAACTTTTTTTGATAACATTGATTACATTTTACTTTATTATAAGTATTATCTCATAATTATTATTGATATTATCTATGAAAAGTGACAGTTATGTTATCGCTTAGCTTTGCATAATATAATTGGAAAAAAAATTCCTCGAAAATTCTGGTAGATTATCTCTAAAATGCTTCCTTCCTTCTTACCCAATTAGAGTAATTATCATATATACGTATATACTGAACAGCTAGTGATATGCGGTGATAAAAACAAACAAAAATGCGTAGCTATTTTCTTAAATAACAGGATCAACCCATGTACAAATTGTCAAATCACCAGCATCCCCTGGAATCAAACCAAGATATTTTAGATTTATTTTCAACCAATATAACCACCTAGCCACTAGCCATGGAATTGATCATTAGTGTAAATTTAAATGTTCAACTTTTGTTATAAAATGATACTGAATAATTAAATAATTATAAATACTTAAACATTTAAAACTAACAACTTTAAAACCCACGCTGTAGTGAATTTCTTTTAAATATCAACTTCATTTATTATGATTTATCTGTTATGGAGAGATCGAGCTCGAATCCCGTGTACTAGGGTTGTTTTTACTTTATAATAATTTTGACTTTTCTTCGACGAAAATGTGGGCACCTTTATTCTAAATGCAACCTTCCTCATCCCTGCCTCATAATTATGACTATTAATTTACTGTACATGCAAACGGATGGTGAGGCGTGGTGGGTAAAAATACCACAAACTCAAAACACTACATAATCATGTTAAGTAATGGCCATGTTTGATTATTTTTCTTAGCACCACGTCTTACTACCCATTCGAGCTATAACCATTACATCCACTACTGTTTCCAGCCTGTGGCCTGGGTCAGTTTTTTATTAAAGTCATATATTTTCCACTACAAACTTGCTAGGCCTGTAGTAGCTTCATATGCCTAATAATTAATCTAACTTAAGACTAAGACAGGCACAACATCCAGTCCCTGGCCGTTAATTTATCAATGTGAAAGGGTAAACCCATATTTTGATCAATGATAGATTCTCGGCCATGCCGGGAATCGGACCCGGGACCCTTATATCAGTAGACAGACACGCCACCCAATGAGCTAAGGTGTCGTACTGAGCTATAATCATATATAACTTACTAATTCCGCTCTTGAGTTAAGGATGAGAAAGGTTGAATCTAGAGGAATTGTACCAAAATTTGCGTTGAGGTAGAGTGGAAAACATTCTAGGAAGAAAAAACTCAGTAAACCCAACCGGGATTCATACCCCTATGTCCCCGTAATTGACAGTCCAGTCTAAAGCGAGAGTGATGCCTAATACCATTTGACCACCAAAACGGGTGCCATGTTTTACCAAGACAAGTTTTTTCATACAATACTACCCACCAGTATCTAGTGCCAGGAGATGTCTTATATTTGGAAAAGCACGAACTCAAACGTAGATTGGTCTAATAAATCATTTTAAGCACCTGGCCCTAGAATCGAACCAGACTTCTTTAGATATTTTATGCAACCACTCCAATCACTCAATAGAGGAGCACTATTTGTAACGATGAATAGGATATTTATATCCTGTAGCTATGAAATAAGTTACACAAAAAAAATAGTTTGTTGAGTTTCAAAAGGAAAAATTATTTGAACCGTGTGTGGGTGGCCCACCCACTTGGATGGAGTCTATTTAATTTTAGAAGAGCCTGTTTGAATTTTATGTGACATTTGTAGCAATTCATTGCTTGAGCGTGAGTTAAATCTGTGGCATTCTATCAGGAGGGGCCAATATTTTATGTGCTTAGTGTGGTATTTTAGGTTAGGTTAGGTTAGGTTAATCTATCTCTTATGTATTGATGTTTCCCTGTGTGTCAGCAAGAATATATCAAGTATTCAAATAAAATAAATTTAAGTTTGTAAGATTAAATATAACGAAGAATATTACTAGACCCACTTTGGTGGGCGCATGATCTATACCGCTACTCTCGCAATAGATTCGACTCCATATAACTGGGAGGTCGTGGTTCGATCCCAGTCGGATGTATTGAGAGTGGTTTTTTCTGAGAGGGTTTCCCATTGTCTCTTTCTCTCTAAACGAAAATGTGAGTAAACTTCCTCTAAATTCAACCTTCCCCGTCCCTGGACTATTAGCGTAATTAGTGCATAAGCGTATAAGCCGAATGGGTAGTAAGATACAATGCTAAACTAAACCAAAACTATCATACAGGATAATTGAAGTTTTCTAAATTATTTGTTTTAGAGTTCCTTGTAAAAACAATTTGTATTAACATTATTTGAATATTTAGAATATTAGTTCGCTGAGGTTTCAAACCAGGTACGTTAGAAGTTGTTTTTATAATGGTGTTTCATCCCCTCCTTATACGAATACTGGTGCATTTTCTTAAAAAATATACCTTCAGTATTATCGAGGCTAGCTAGTTTAATACGCGTGTAGGCGCAGTGATGGTCAAGTGGTTTAAGTAGTTAGATTAACTATCCACTTGGTCGTTGATGATGGGTAGGTTGAAGCGCTTGAATCTCTACCGGATGAACTTGGAATAAATTTCTATTTCTGATTTTAATTTGGAATTTCTCGGTTCTTTTGACACTCCAATTGAAGTGATTTTCCTCTAAGCTGCTGCTCTAATACCTACAACTTAGGTTAAGTTAAGCCTTTGTGTTGAACGTCTTAATTAAGAAGAATTTAAGTCAGCTATATGATTGCAAGTACTTGAAGTATTCTTGTGAACAAATAAAACTAAAGTAGATGATTATCCTACAACGGTGATAATACAGTCCAAGGCGTCAGTATCACAATAAGCTGTATTGTCGGCGACGGGGAAGTCGAGATTCAAATCTCAGACAAAGTCACTTGGAGGGGTGGTTTTTCACATGTGATTTATCACTGTGGTTTTCCACTACTCTCTCTACGCTAGTCCACTTGCAATTTCTCTCAACTTTAAACTACCTTACTCATATATACCCCTAAGCTAAGCCATTAACCGGTCTCGTGGTGTAGTGGCCGGTGATCTTGGCTATTAACCTAGTGGTTCCGGGTTTGATTCCCTGCTGGTACCTTGGGTATTTTTTCCTCTAGGGGAATAATCCCAATGGCTACCAGGGTTTATCTAACTAGGCTTAAGTTAGGTTACGAGACACACCGGATCCCTAACTTTATAATCACTACCATCACATCATCTCATAGCGGGTATGAGGTGTAGACAACCTCCTATGGTGTACCCTGGGTACCGTTCTGTGCCACCAGAGCGGCTAATAGTGTCTACACATAAGGTGACCAAACACGGATGTCATGTCCCTCCCGGTCATATATGCCATATGATTAAAAAAAGGTTAAGCCATTAATAATCATGATGGTAACTGTCAATAATTAAAAAACATATATTTAAAGTACAAGGCTTTAAATATCAAAATCAATTTACTTCACTTTAGTTTGATTATGTTAATATATGATTTCTTTTATTGAGAAGTAAGGATATTTAAATTACCGTGAACTCGCCCTTAACGGAAACATTTGAATATTGGAAACTTCTTTATAGGGGCCAGTTTAAATTTCTCCGGTAAAATAACATGAGCGCTTATAGTGAAACAAATTCTCAGTAACGGACTCTCAATAACGGACACGGGCACTAATAAAGTCGCATATATACGCATAACAATCTCTAGACAGCGGACAGAAATTAAAAACACCAGTCAACATTCAGTATTTTACTGCTATTATTTTGCGTGTGAAGTGTAAGAAATTCCTCCTTCCCCCTCTAATTTTTTTTAACACCGTTTATTACAAACAGTTTGAGCTATACACTCCCCTTATAATTTATTTTTTCCAAAATAGCTCACGTAGTAATTATTTCGGTACTTAAAAGACTTATCTCCCTCCCCTTCAGGGCCATCAGCCGGGGTTGTTCCAGAAGTGCAGTCTATGCTTGTGTGCACACATACAATAGAGAATGCCTACTGTTAATAATTTATTTCATTTGTATATTGTTCTATGTATTATGCGATATGTACAGTAAGGAACGTGCAATGTTATTTATCAGTTATCCTGTATACAATACTGCACAGTGCAGTAATTAAATTATTGTAGTTAATATTCACTGTGTAGACCTATAGTTTCATATAGATCAAACTGTGTCCAGATATTGGACAATTCTTGAGAGTGAGATTTTTTTGATCTCGAAAGGTGTCCGCTATTAATAGATTTCACTTTATTAAATTGATGATTTTTCCAGTTTCTTTCAACCAGTAAATTTGGGTGGATTGTTTAAACATAAACATATAGCGTCTTGAGCATTTGACTTTTAACACGAAACGTTTGCCTTTTACAGGAACACATAAACAATTCATAACTCCACACTTTGATACGGCATTTAAAAAAATAACAAACTCCTCACCGTGATTCGGAAACGTTTGTCAGACAAGGTCAAAATCGTGTAAATAAGCATCCTTATCCTTTCGCAATAAAAAAAATTAGCTACCTCTATACTAATAAAGTGGCAAATCAAGAATATATAACTTTATTAAATTATGTAAGTATATATATATATTTTTTATATGTATGTAAGTATATATATTTATATGTATGTAAGTATATATATTTATATTTATATTAATATATGTATGTTAGTATATATATTTATATATATGAAAATATATATTTATATGTATAAAAAGTTATTTTCAATGATATACCTTAATGCTAAAATTTAAAGAATATTTTTAGCACCACGTTTTACTATCTGCTCAGGTTATAAGCATATGTACTAATTACGCTGATGAGTTAAGGCAAGGAAGGATGAATTTAGAGGAATTGTACCTACATTTGCGTAGAGGGAGAGAGGAAAATAATTTTGGAAAACCAACCTCAGTAAATACGATTGGGATTCGAACCTCGATCTCCCTGTCATCGTCAGTCTAGTCCAAAACGAGAGTGACGCTTTAAATCATATTATATGCAAAGATTGAATGGCTTCATTAATTAACGAGGTGATTTAACAAATTAATTAGTTAATTTCGTCCTGCTGGACTATATTATAATGTGATTATTGAAGAAACGTGCACTGCCAAATTGTATAAAATAAATATTTTAATATTTTAATCAGTAGGCTCAGAAATTAATGTAAGAAATAGAAACATTCTAACACTAAACAATTTAATTTTTCCAAGCCTTAGTTGAGCCATCATGTTATCACAATTTTTTTGCTCGTATATTGAGATAGCCTCAATATGTGTTTATTTTCTCATCAGTTTGAAATCTATTTAAAACTAGTTTTTTTTTTTTTCAAAACGATTCACCAATTTTCCCCAGTATCAAATGGTTTTTTTACTCTCCTTAACGAATCCAGGTCATGGGGATGATTTCATTAACATTGATTCGAATTTCGTCAGATATATGTCGGTTTTTTTTTATTAAACTGACTCGCGAAATGTTTTGGTGAGGTAACTAAGTGTATAAAGTTCCTCCCTTTAATTGCTTTCAGACTTCTATTTCCTTTGCAAATTGCTGGGCTATGATGATGGGGCCGCTGTAAATGGTAAATAGGAAGGGAGTTTAGAGGGGAGGGAGCTAGTTTCCCAGAATAGAACTGGCCCTAGGTCAGGGGATCGAAGAGCGGGCTCCGGATGGGCTCGAGGGTACGTAGAGCTTGCGATGACCTCCGATCAAGCACGTGTTGCATATAAACGTACCGGGTAGTCAGATAAGTACCACCAGAACAATAATTAAAAAGTCCTCGTAGAAAGTCATCATTAAATAGACTGTATTGCCGGTGATGAGGTTTTCCGGGTTCATATCTATGTCGGGATGCAATAGGGGGTGTTTTTAAACATTTGATTCAGTAAAAAAATAAAGTCCAGTCCTTCTTCATGCTAGTTACCCTCCTCAGACCTCCACCAAATATTTAGTAACCAAACCATTATTATTAAGTAATAAAAAAGCATTAACCTATATTTGTATAACTATCCCACTTTCAACCACCAACATCGATTCAAAGTCACTAACATTTGAGTTTATAGAAACATTTCTTAGTTGATTTATTAATTATAAAATTAATCAAAAAGGTCAAATGCCTTCGATAATACTTACTTATAGATCATTGTATGATTTCCTTACATGACTAATTAAAGGGACTAAGGATGTAAGTACTATATTTTTTTTTTACCGATATTGTGAGAGCATGGTTTTTCAGTTTTCAAATAACAGGCTATGAAAACCAGACTTTACAAAATATTTTCTATTAATGATAGATTATCTATATACTCTATGGCATTAGGAACTCGAATGTTCATTGCCACACTTATAAAAATACGCCACCCATCCCTATATTATTTATCCTCTCATCTGTGTCTAGCTCTTCCCGATGGTCTGTTCCCATTGGGTTTGCCAGTCACGGTTCTAGATTTTTCCATTCGCGTTTCATGTCCTTCCCACCGTAATCTGTGAGATTTGATTATCTTAGCAATGTCTTGTGATGAGTACAGGGTGTGTGTCTTATCATCATGTAAACTCCTCCACTCTCCCAATATAATCATCCCTTTTTGGATCATAAATCTTCCTAAGCACCTTGTTTTCGAAAACCCTGAGAAAGAAAAAGACCATGTTTCACCGCCATAGATAACTGACAGCAGGCGAGATGGAACAGCTGCATTGTACCGTTTAGTGTCAATCCCTACCATTAATTACCCTAATAGATTAGAAAGTAATAGGGAAAGTACATCTCCTTGTTTCAATCCACTATGAATTTCGAAAGTATCTGATAAATGACATCCAACCCGTACCCTGTCTCGCGTATCAGTCAAAAATAACTCAATTAGCTTTCGACAGGTTTTTTGAGTATCCTAAACTTAACTAAAATTTCATAAATTTGTTTATTTCAACTGGATCATAACCATATAACATATAATTTTCAAATTTGGACAAAGTCCATCAAATTGTTTCGGCTGTAGCCCCAGAGACATAGGGAAAGACAGAATTGTAAAAGCCGCCCCTATGGATAGGCACTTTAATTAACATACACATATTTTTCCAGTCGTATATATTTTTTTTTAAATGTAAATAAAAAACACTGGCCGCTTGTGTTTTTTATCAAACGGCATAATTGTATTAATAAGTGCATCTATAGGAAATGTACCCACATTATCGAAGAGATTATATTCTAGACGTTACCTTTCCATTCTCTATACGCCAGTCTCTTACGAGCCTGACGCCCTAGACCTCCACTCTAAGAACTAATTATATATTTTTTCACACAATTCATTTTATACTTAAACTCGCTTTGCTCCCCCAAACCCCCAGTAAGTTTTCTTTGCAAGTGGATATAAACTAATGTAATGTCAGCGTTGTTTTGAACGTAACAACTTAGAGTTACCAGTATTGTATTGTATTTTTCACACATTATTTTAGTTTATCCATACTTATAGGGCAGCTAGAATCATCAAATTTGGCACGCTTATGTCAATTTAATGTGCCAATATGTCTGTAAAATTTTAAATTTCTAGCTGTCCCATAAGTGTGTCATAAAATTAAAAAATATGTAAAAAATTTACCTAAAATCAAAAAATCTAGCTCTATCTAAGGTATAGCCGTTGGAGATATGACAAAAAGTAATAGAACCAAACTTGTGGGTCTCACCATATCCATACTTATAGTATAATCCGTTTTTTTTATAGTTCTTACCGTTTAGCCACAAGAGACCTCCAAAGAAAGGTCCACACCAACTTTAAAGTATCTCCGCCATTTTGAATTTTTTTCGGGACTAAAAATTAAAATTTTCAACTTTTTAGAATTTTAGAATTTTCCCGTAAGTTACAGGCTATAAGCTATAAGTTTGCCAAATTTCAAGTTTCTAGCTCATCTGGAAGTGGGTAAACCTTAATGTCAGTGAGTGAGTGAGTCAGCAATGTGGCTTTATAGTAATATAATTTACAATTCCGCTCATTTATGTTCTAGAATTATATTTCACATCAATGGTTTGTATTTTAATTTCTTTGAACAAAAATACACCAACATAAATCTACCTCTTACCGAATATTATTCACTGTGAAATGGCCAGATGGGTTACTTTCCCAACCGTAGGAAGAAAATTACTCGCGCAACAAGGGGGTTTCTGATATCTCCATAATGGGACGAAGAGGACGGGGGAAGTTCTCTTTTTATTGAGGTGTTTACAAAAGACCTTGGTATATGTAGAGATATTTATATTTATTTCAGGAAATTCTCAACAGGGAAAATAATCATTAAATAAAGACAACTGGTGGCAAGAAAACATTTTTTATATCTCACACTCATTAGCCAGAGTATATTTAAGATGAGAGTGTAGGGGACGCGAGTTAAGGGCAGAGATTTTGCAGCTTTTATAGCAAGGGTTTTTCTTCGCCAAAATAGATAAAATATTTCTCCGGTATTTTTATAGAATTTAATTTTCTTCACATATTAATATCAACAGTCATTGGATATCTGTCAAGGGTATCCTGTTATTTAGTAATAACTTTTTTCTTAATTTAAAAAGTATTTCGTCTAGTACCACTAATCTTATGACATCTATTCAACAACTATTTAATAAACTAATATTAACATAAAATAATGAGGGAACCTACACTTTTAATATAATGTTGTGTGAAATTAGTTAATTATAGTAAAAATAACATTTAATTAAGGCTTAATGAATTATATTATCGCTGAACAAATAGTCTAAATCATAAATACTTAAAGATAGCATTGGAAATTATTAGAATATAAAAATTAAGTTAAATAATCCTTACTCGTTAAAAATAAGAACATTAACATTTGATATTCTATGATTAAAAACATATTAAGTCCAACATAATGTTTTGTAATTAATAAATATTACATAACCAAGACACGAATTGTTGGTTATGTTTAACTATTGAATTCTTTGAAAACCAATATTAAGTATATTTTAAAAAATTATTTAAAAATATTAATAAAATATATTCAAGAGGTGAAGATGATTTTAATATTTTCTTATATGTTTTAAACGATACAGAGAGAAATTAGAGTGATATTAGATGATACACTTGTTTTAAATTTGTTGTTATGAGCCAAAGGAAAAATAATTATTTTTTTATTATATAAATTGACTAATTTTCTCTCTTTGTTTTAATGGCTGCGTTGACTGCAATATATATATTTTTAACAATGTTAAAATTATTTGTGATCGCTACCAGTTGGGATTGAAATTACTCTTATTTAACAAATTTAATTTCTAATAACTCTTGAAATGATACATCTTTTAACCCCATTTATTTATTTATGATAACCGCCATCGTCGATATTCCTACCATATTTTTTTCTTCACATCTCACCTCGCTAATGAAGTAGGAATGAAAACGTGAAGGGCTTAGAAAACATGTAGGCTACTGTATCTACATTGCATGAAGAGTGAAAACATACCCTTAGTATACCCGTTCAGAATTTGGGCCCCGACTCTCCGTCACTATCAAATCAAACAGGAATAGTTTGGCGCTTATTCCACGCTTCTATTGGTGTAGATAATCCATTAATACATTATTATTTTAAAATTTTGTTTTAATAAAAATACCGGAAAGATATTATGAGTTGATTAAATAATTTAAAAGCTATAGAGAAGGGGTTGGCAAATTTCTTTGGGCCGTGATCGACTTATAAATTTATCAAAGGTCTCACGATCACTCATTATTTCTCCCTTTTACGTTTGATTTTTTTCGGTCTATACCTTCCTTAAAAAGTATTCTTTGCTCAAATAGGACCTACTTGTGTCCGTCCACACCTTTATAGAAAAAAAAGAATTAATGAAACGTATATTCTTATATTAAACTATTTAATTTTTCAAAAAATACATTAACGATTATGACCGATAAAGGTAGTTTTTATCACACTAAAATATTATTTTAAGGCACTTGATATATTTGTGAGCTTATAAAACTCAATGATCAACTTTTAATGACAATGTAGTCTTCCTAAGCGATCGGCTAGAAATTGCTGCGAAATCGCCCGGTAGATCGCGATCAGACAGTTGCCGACCCCTGCTCAAAGTACAAATATTACTACAAAAAAAATTAAATTCTATAAATTTTTTAAAATTCTTTCATTAGTTGAAAATAAGATTTTAAAAAAATATGTTGATATTGTATGAATTGATTTAAAAATGTGTTTATAAAACAAAATATAATTATGTATACATACAAAAATTACCATGTTTATAAATATTTGATATAAAAATTACAATTTTATTTACTAAAAAACATCTTTCAACATCTATAATATAATTTTAACGCATACAAAAACATCCCGGGACTTGCATGAACACCAAGAAACACTATTATTTCTCTATTTTGACAGAGCATTCTGTACCCGTCCCACACGAATTGGAAACAAGAATTTGCACTTAAAAGCTTCTCAGCTAACACCTTTCTCTCAATCTCTTCTCGAGTCCTACCTTTGTCACTATTTGCTAATATAGAGTACAAAATGGTATGATTTAATGGAATATAGGTGGCTTGAAACCTTTAACCTACCTGAGGCATTATTCCTTAGATCTGACTAACCATTTTAACGATTGAACCTACTAGAAGTGTTATTTTCACAATTTAACCGACCACAAGAACAATTATTTCAATATAACAAACCAGAAGCTATATTATCATATTATAATCAACTAAGAAATCCTTCTTATTTAAATAAAATTTAATAAATGTAGCTATCACAATTTAAACAACTAAAAGTATCATCTCATTTTACTAACCAGATAATCAGCTGTTATGAGTTTGAGTTGCAATGAATCATGAGGTAACACACGTTTCTGTTAGGGTTTGAATTGCTCCGCTGTTCGTGAATATTCCTCTTTCTATTTTTGGTAAACGTATGAATCAAGCTTTATTGTATAAAACTTACTGTTCCCTTTGTGGCAGCCAAGAACATCGAAATGAAACAAAACATTTCAGAACAGTCGTGTCCGTAACCTTTTATATTCAATTCTTTTTTTTTTTTACGTCCATAAAATATATGACCAGTAATTCAAATTGTGGTCCTTCTGTTTTCCGCCGTGTTTTGTTTCCTCTTACTTGACAGCTATGCAGTTCCGCCAGTCCTGTGAATAATTCTCCTCGTAAACACGCAACTGTTTACAAATGGTGCCAAGACCAGCGCAAGCTCTCCCGGCTTCTGGAAGTTTAAACAACATGTCGAGAGTTTTCAGTTTAAAAACACATGCTCCACAACCTTCGGCTTGTTCTACTGAGCAGATCCTCGGCCGCGGCCAAATAAATATATTTCTTCCGTGCTGGTTTTAGGCGTCGACTGGCCCGTTCTGACAGATTGCGAGTCAATTCCCTGTGGGGTTGAAAGTTTAGTTTTTAGCATCCATAGAATCAGGTACTTTACGGTCATATTTAGAGGGGAAGAAACTTTTTGACACTTATAAAACTTACTTAAACAGTTTTCATAAATGTATACGTTAAGTCATGTGATCTGTAGCTGTCACTTTTCCTATAGTTTATTTTTATCACCTCGTCTTATAAACCGTTCAGGTTATAGTACATACCTGCATCGGTGGCTAAATGGTCTTATAGGTCACTCTCGTGTTAGACTGGTTTGCTGATGACGGGGATTTCAGGGTGTGAATCCACGCAAATGCGGATATAATACTTCTAAAATACTTCCTTCCTCATTACAACCTCACTAGAGTAATTATCATGTGCGTATAGCTTGAAAAGGTACTAAGACACAATGATAAAAAAAGTTAAGGAGTTGAAATAATAAAATTAGATTGAGGTAATTTATATTCGCTAGCGTGGAGAGAGTATTGTAAAACCCTAGTTAAAATCAAATGTGAATTAGTATCTCTACAAGGCCAGGAATAGAGCCACGATCCTCCTATTAACAACGACCAATCAAAATTTGAGTGTTATTTCTTAGACTCCACCCTCAATACCTCGTGGCTACAATCAAGCTTTATTCACTTTTAATAAGAAAAGGTTTCCAAAAACTATGCTACGAACGATGACGAATAAGATATTAACAATCAGATTTTTTACCTGGCTAAGAGCTTACGTTAAGCTCATGAGCTATTGATTCGACTGCGGCCACTTCCCTTAAAAGGTTCACCAATGAACAGATATATATCGTTGTTTAAGAACTAATTTGTCATTTCAAAATATGGTTCACGCCGAAATGGAGGTGAAAGGTATAAATCAATATAGTATATTCCAGTTGAATTAAAATTAACATATTTGGATATTATAATTTTTATAAAAAATTATAAATAAGTTTGATTAGTTCATTTTTAACAACATTTCACGAAAAATAATGCAGTCCTCAGATCAAAATAATTGGTCACAAACATAAATCTAGCCCTCTCCTAAAAATTACTTTTTTAACAGTGACACATAAAATTTTAAGAGAGTTGGGAGTTTTAGTGGTTTTGAAGCTTCAGAACTGCAACTCTCATAATAAATACCAATGTGGAAGAAAATTTCCCTTGGCGTAAGCTGCACCCAAAAAAGTTTAATTTGTTTTTGGGTTAGTCTTGTTTAATGGATGTTACTATTCCTACCTATACAGAAGCAGGCCTACTGCGTTTAGCAATGAAGTGTTAAATCTATAAAATGAATTGACTAATTTAAGGGTGCTACATAGTAAAGCACTGAAACCCGTTGCACACGTTAAGAAATCCCGGATTATTTAAGAAGCTGTTTAATATTATTTAATATTATTTTCAAAAAAGTATAAGCGAAAATTACCTGTATGTCTCCAACCAGTTAAAAAGTTTAAATAATTTTGAGTTTAAGGTTTTAAAAAAATACACCACTTTACTTGAATAATTGTACTTCTGAGATTAAAGCAAAAGGTTATAACCCTAGATATATAGTCTTTCGTTATCAAATAAATTAATGTTTTGATAGAGTCATAACAGAGTGTGGGATTGTTTTATAGGGTTTTACCTAAGTTACTACATTTTTTAAACACCTCAAGTTTACATTTTTTAACTATGCAGAACTTCCACCTACATTTTAGTGAAAACAATAATAAAATATATCAACCACTTCATGAATAATCCGGAATTTCTAAACGTCTGCAGCAAATCTCAGTGCTCTCACAAATAGCAACCTTGGTAAACTTTTATTTAATACTACTAAACATTTTAACAGTCATCTTTTCTTATATTTCGTAAGATCTATTTTAGATACACCTTTAGTTTTAAATGTATAACATTAGTTTATATAGGTACTATACTTCATAGTCAAGCTGTGTAAAAGAGTAATCTAGTTTCAATCTAGAAATATAGAAAAAGTTATATCGTCACGTTCAAAAAACGCCAGCTTTAAACTATTAGATTGATGGATGTCGTAAAATATATAGAAGAACTCAATAAAATGTGAATCTCTTTTTTATCTTCCCTAACTATCGTGATGGGATCTCAAGCCAAACTTTTTATAAAGTTATCGATAGTTTGTGACGGTTTTTAAAAGTTGATTGACTCTGTAGACAGTCGATCATTTCCTCTGATAAAAAAGAAATGTCGATAAGTGGTTCTTCTGCGAGTATCTGCAGTTGACATATTGACATAAATCTTAAGGACATTACAAAAGTAAGGTAACGTAGAAGTAAACTATTTTTGAAAATAAAACAATCTTGAAAAACTATTAATTTACGTTTTTATATAAAGAGTAGTTTAAGGGAAATGAGATAGGTAAGATGGATATCAAGAGCAATGATGATGTGGGGAAAAAAACATTTTACGAGTACTTGGTTAGAATGAACCATTAATCCTAGTTTTTGGAGAGCTTGAGGTTCGATTCCAGGCCCTCGTTCACTGCATTGGGTGGTTTTCCACACAAGATTTTAAATTCAGAGTTTTCCATCCTGCAAGTGCACTTCCTCTGAACTACTCTAATCATTCTTACCAAATATTTATGTTGGTAACATTTAGTGTCTAGCGTAAAGCTAAATAAAATAATATTTATTTAATTTTAGCACCAAGTCTTACTACCCGTTCAGGTTACACACTGATAAAATAATAGAACCAGTTAAGAGAACATTACATAGAGAGCAAAACATTTTTAATGTTCAATGAAATTACTTTTTAACTAAAATAAAATAAAGAAAATTTGCGAAACTTAGTGGAATATTGCTACTCACAAATAGCCTACTGTAAAAGGCAAAGAAAAGAGTCAAATGAAATAAAATAAAGAGATTTTTTTATAAAATAATTGATCTCTGTAATAGCTGATTAATTTAAACACTGGAACGATATGTCTCAACATATAAACATTATTATCTTAAACTAATGTGAGTTGAGTTTTTAAAATAAGTCTCAAATTAGTTTCTATCAGAATTTAATGGTAAAATAAACTTAGTTGCTGAAATAAAACCAATGAACTTTTTGTTTTTATTGTTTGACCTGAACGTCCTTAGAAAATCTATTGTATTAAAGAGGCTGACCTATTTCAAGTAATGTGATTCATATAATCAGCGTCATTATTACATTTATTTTTTTAATTAGTTTAAGGCGGATTTTAAATATTGAAATATTGACAATCAGCATGAACACAATATAATAATATGTAAAATGTAAAATATCATCCAGTCTTTAATATAATAAACTATTACTGAGGTTAAATATGTTATTATTAAACTTAAATTTATATCTGTCTTTTACATTTAACTAGCAGTAAGATAGCTACATCAAGTCTAAATCAAATTAGGACGTTCAACATCGGCTACCAACATTTTTATAGTTACTTCTAGTACAATCCTGAGCTAACTATGGCAATCCCAAACCAAGTATGGCAATCAAATATATAACAATAATTAAATATACTTTTGAAATAAAATCTTACCTAGTCTCCAAACTGTATGCACAAATGAACTGAATCCATTGACAACGTAATATTTGTCTAAGCCTGATGATAATCTAAGCGAAATTAAGTACTATAATAGATGGCTGCCCGGGAAGGTATATTTACTACGTGACAAATTTCAATTTTGTTCCAAGCCAAGAAGATTTTTTTTTTCTAATAATCTAGGAAGTTTTGGGCCCCAAATTTCTTGGAACCAACTATGAAATCTCAAATTCTAAATATGTTTGTGATATTCAATCAGTTGTGGCATTCATCCTAACTGTTGGAAGTATTTAAATTTTCGATCATACTTAGTGGGTGATCGCATCTGTTAGTGGGTGTTATGAGGGCAGCTTTTACTAAATGGTTTCCAGCTATATGGCCACGCAAATATGGGTACATTTAATCTAAATAGTACCTTACTTATCCTAGCTACAATAATGTGGTTAAATGCAAATAGCCCGATTTTTTTATAGGAATGTAAGTTCTTAAGTTTGAAAAGCATTAATTTAACTCAGCTTAATTTTTTTTATGATCCTGTTAACTATTGACTTTATTCGTTTATAGAAGGTTAAATATATATTTCTTGAGATTTTTTATCTTAATATCAAAGCAGACATTTTGTTTGAAATTATATATAAGTTCAATAATCTTATCTTTTTGTAACTTTCTTTTAAAAACCATAAAACTTAAAATGTAAGGTTTTTAATTCGATATGAATATGTTGGCTACACGATGAAAAGAGATTTAGGGTTTTTGAAAACAAGGTTCTTGAGAATATATTTGGTCAAAAAAGGGATGAATATACTGGAGAGTTGGGGAGGCTACATAATGATGAGTTGCATACCTAGTATTCATCCCATGACATTGTTAGGATAGTCAAATATCGTAAATTACGGTGAGCAGGACATGCAGCGCCAATGGAAGAATTTAGAACCTTGTTCAGGGTATTGACTGGCAAACCCAATGGGAAGAGACCATTGGGAAGACTTAGACACAGATGGGATTAAAACATTAGAATGGATATGAAGGAGATAGTGTGTAATGAGGTGGACCGGATAGAACTAGCTCAAGACAAAGATAGGGTGTAATGAGGTGGACTGGATGGAACTAGCTCTCAAGACAGAGATAGGGTGTAATGAGGTGGACTGGATAGAACTAGCTCAAGACAAAGATAGCTTGTAATGAGGTGGACTGGATAGAACTAGCTCAAGACAGAGATAGCTTGTAATGAGGTGGACTGGATAGAACTAGCTCAAGACAGAGATAGGGTGTAATAAGGTGGACTAGATATAACTAGCTCAAGACAAAGATGGGGTGTAATAAGGTGGACTGGATGGAACTAGCTCTCAAGACAGAGATAGGGTGTAATGAGGTGGACTGGATAGAACTAGCTCTCAAGACAAAGATAGGGTGTAATGAGGTGGACTGGATAGAACTAGCTCAAGACAAAGATAGGGTTTAATGAGGTGGACTGGATACAACTAGCTCAAGACAAAGATAGGTATTGTACTTTTGTAAGTGTGGCAATTAACTTTCGTGTATCTAACGCCATAAAGTAAGTAAGTAAGGAACATGTTAGTTCTTTACTTATCCATTTTGGCATGAGCCATATTTTAAGATAAAAAAAACACTTATTAAAATATGTTGTAGGACGTTAAAAAAAATCTGCGAAGTGTCTGAGCGCTATGACAGGAAGGCCCCTTTAACACGACTCATCACTTGAAATATCTGTCAGTTTCAAACCACGTCAGAAATAGCCCTGATGTGCGCGCTCTCCATCTCACTCAGAGATTTATGAAACGAATCTCGTAGAATTCATTTTTTTTTAACGGTCAACTCTTCATTGAATGCGCAACGTTTCATAAATTTTAATATAATTCTCGAAGGAGAAGGTAAGATGGTTGATAAAGATATTCTTAATTTAACATTATTAAAACCTAGTTACGGGAGTTTGAAGAGACGGCGAGAACATTTTAAACTTAGTGGAAGGAAAAGTAAATGAGAACATGTTGAAGAAGGATTTCATTTTTATCATAAATAAGTTTAACTAACCGCAATAGGTGGTTCTTTTTTAAAAAATTAAACTGTTGAGGCGAGATAGAAAAGAGCGCTAGTTAAGGTTAATATATTTTTCAGTTAGCAGTTAGTGTAGCAAAACATTTATGAATCAAATTATATTAAATATTATTTCAGTATATAAGTTTATCTTAATTTTATATTCATAATAAGATCAACATTTATGGAGTATTTGTCATGATCATAGTGGCATTTGAACAGAAACTATATAAATTAATAGAAAAGGTGTTGTAGTATAACAACTGGGATTTGAACTCTAACTACCCCATCACCGGCAAATTGGACTAGATTATACTGACATTTATTCTGCATACTCATTGATACGGGTATGTTCTATTTAAAAATTATATATATATAATTTATATATGAAGCTACGATTCCAGTACTGTATAATAAAAACATATATTGATGATTGGATGGAGATGAGTAGTTTTGAGAAACTGATTCAATGTTTCGCTATAGTCAAGTTGGTGAACTTAACGGTTAATATAGAGTCTCCATTTGAAGTCAATTGGGTTAGAATTCCACGTACATACACTTTATTTTTTTTTCTTGTTTTTTATCACCGCATCTCACTACCTGTTCAGTTTATAGGCATATATTATAATTATTACTCTAATGAGTTAGGGAGGGGGAAGGAAGCATTTTATAGGTAATCTAACTGCATTTGTACTGAAGGAAAGCGATAAATAATTTGAGAAAAACAACTTTAGTAGATCTGACCGGGGTTTGAAACCTGATCCCCCCGTCATCATCAGGCCAGACTAACACGAGAGCGACGCGTTAGATCATTCAGGCACTGAAGTGGGTATCTTTCAATTTTATATTTTTTTTTCTTATATTAAGAATCATCCTGTCCTGTAGGAAAATTACCAAGGCGAACACGGACGTTAGACTCATAATTTTTATTGGATTATTTTATTTGGGTTTCGAGTCCCAGCCGGTTGTATACTGAGGTATATATTTACAAAATAGTTTCCTACTCTTCCTCCACGCAAATTCCACTACATTTAATCTAAATTCTACCTTCCTCAATTTTAGTACATACGTTTTGTTAAATGCGGACAGTCTGAATATTAAATTAAAACCTATCATGTAACTCAACATATTTTTATAAAACATTTTTAAAATGTATAATTCGGTAAGGAGTAACTTCTAGCTTTTGTTTTTGTATTTACTACAGGTATTTAACATGCACTTTCTGAACCGACTGATTTTATCAGCACACAAGAATTTCTATGAGTGAAAGCGAAAGGGCCAACTAATTTTGCTGGGAAGGCTATTTTCACATAACTTTCAGGGTACTTTTACGTGCCACAATTGAGATGGCACCAACGGCTTTACTTCCCCTCCGAAGGAAGTTGTGGTACGGATTTTTATCTTACAAGAAAAATTCGTCGAACCACGGCTGGGTTTGAACCCACGAATATCGGGTCCTGATTTGAGGACTTTGCCCCAAAACCACCTAGGTTGACTTCTAGCTATAATATTACTATTCGATAATTTAGCTAAGTCAGTAACTCCTCTGCCTTCTTATCTTAGATAGCTGAGTTCAATTCCCTTCATAGACAAAATTTAACAAACTGTAGAGTTGTATTAGTTACTATAAACTAAATTGTAAATTAATGGTAGGACTCAAATTAATTATAGTGTGTTGGACTGTAGCCACACAAATATGTTATTGTGCTTGTATTAGGCAATATGGACCATTTTCCAGTAATGCTTCATTGTATTTGTTTTTAAAGATCCTACGTGACATGGATGCAAAAAAATAATTATCTCTCTCTACGAACGTGTAGCCGATGAATGACCTTGGGACGAACGTGGCAGGGTTACCGGAACTTCCCGGATGTGTTCTTGTCAACTATGTATGGTTTACACATGTCGACATGGTAATAAACTGGACGGCGTTTCCAAACACGCTGCTTCCCATACTCAACATTATTCTAACAGATTCCTCTGAACTAGTGCGGTTATAAAATACATGAAGCTAGTGTCAAAAACAGTAAACCTTTTTAAATACTTATGCTTTTTCTACTCTCAAGTAATTTTTTATTTTATTATTATTATTATTATTATTATTATTATTACTATTATTACTTCCTATTTTTTGTAACTATTTATCAGTATGTATAATTATTTAGCTATAAATGTTTTCTATTTTATTATTATACGTATTTGTAAGGTATTTGTGTATTTTTCAGCGCTGGCCTGTAATAGGTCTCACGACTGTTGGCTAGCACAATAATAAAGGTTCTTGAAATTGAAAACTATCAAGTATTACTATCCTTTCAAGTTATACACGCATAGATACAAATTAAGGTAAGGTAATTTTCAAAGTAAGAGGAAGGTTGAATTTGGAGGAAATGCACCAACATTTGCTAGGAAGTAAAGTTAAAAAAATACTTAGAATTCGATTTTGTATTATTATTATAAATATGAATACTATCACTATGAATATGATTATGAATATTATTATTGATACTATATGTACCCCCTTTGAACAACTGATTATATTATACGGCTTACAAACTAACTTAAATCTTGAACAACATCTGGTCTGGTCTGGTCAGTAGCTCATCACAATGAATGAAAAAGCTCCAATCTGATGAATTGTATTTTTAGGACTTGTTGGATTTACAAACCCAAGTTTTCGTGAAATGTATGAGCTTAAAATTATTGGCGGTAATATGTAAGCATAATTCTGGTCATAGAATCATGAAAACTTTTAAAAGCCTTATTATAGGCCTTAACATTTTTTGTAACGGTGCTATACATTTGATTGTTTATTATATACACCCACCTGTGGGCACGTGGCCAAGGCGTCATTCTCATTTGATTTGATTTGTCGTTGACGTGGAAGTCATGGTTCAGATGGATCCCCCCCCTCCACTCCGTAAAATGTTTTCCCAACCGTTCAGATCAATATTTTTAATACACTAATGGGAACCCACTTCGTTGGCCGCATAATCTAAGACGTCACTCTCGCAATAGACCAGACTACCGATGATGGAGCGCACGGGGCTCAAATTTCAGTTGGGGGTATTGAGGGTGATCTTTCCTAAATGTTTATACACTCACCTTAGATGCAAGTCTGGGTACACTTCCTCTAAATTAAACCTTGTTCATCCCTAACCCAATAGCGTAATTATTATATTATATGGGTATAACCCGAAACGGTAATAAGACACAGTGCTAGATTTATATATATACCCTTTTAGAGAGATGGAATTGAAATATGAAGATGTGAATGGTTATTTTTTCTGTTATTGTTTTTATTAAGGGTTGAGTGAGTAGATCTAATGGGGATTAATGAGAATGTATTTGAAGGGATGAAAATACTATAGCTTTTAAGAACCCGTTCGGGCTATACTCTTATGTACTAATTAAGCCAATGAATTAGATATCAGGAGGGTATTAATCAGAGGAATTCTACCCGCATTTCCGTGGAGGTAAAGTGGAAAACCATTTAGGATAAATCTCAGTGCACCTCGCCATAATTGGAACTCCAACCTCTCCACCATCGACAAGCCAAACAAACAAGATTATACGTGTGCCCATCGGTGGGGGTCATTCAATCTGGTACCGGCCCCGAGGTTTAGTGGGTCAGTACACCTAGCTACGAGCCAAGGGGTCCCGGATTCGAATCTCGGATGGTACCTTGGGTGATTTTTCCTTAAAGGGAACGACCCCAATGGCCACCAGGATTTGTTTAATTAGGCTTGAGTTAGGTTAAGACCTACACCGGCTCCACAACATCATAATAACTATCATGACGTCATCTCATTGCTGGTAGGCGTTGTAGACAACCCATCAGAACGGCTAATAGTCTACACTTAAGGCAACTGAAACTGGATATCATATACTTCCCGGTCATATATGCTATACGATAGAAAAAATGCATCTGATAATCAAGTTCTTGGAGAGGATATTTTTGAATCGTGTGTACCACAATTATCACCGATGAGCTCTAAGATGGTGTATTTATTCTAGCCTCCAGTTCAAGCAGTTGGTTATAAAAAATAAACTGAGATAACTCCTTAGGTCAACCTAGGTGGTATTGGGGTAAAGTGCTTGCCTCAGGACCCGATGGTCATGGGTTCAAACCCGGCTGAGGTCGACGGATTTCTCTTGAGCTTTCATCACTCTCAAATGTTTGTCTTACACTTGTCATTACCATTAGATTAAAGACAAGATGTAACTATAATAACAAATAGTAAATTTAATACAGCTAAATTAATTGACTACACAATTCTAGCAAATATAGTTTGACTATTAGTTTCCAAAAAATCAACTGTGATGGCGGAGGTATTGTGAAACTTCAATACATTTGGGAAGAGGGAAAAGAGCTGTAAATGGGAGGATGTTGTGATCGCTTACCCTGGTATCGTCTGACAAATATAACAAGTAGGCTGTAAAAATGACGAAACAGATATAAATATAATGTGGTGTGCACATTAAAAAAGTGAAATTGAAAGAATTAAATTATGTTTGCAGTTTTAAGAACATGGATATAAGCCTATGTTTTAGTGTGTTATCGTAAAACATTCCATTATGTTAGAGGGTAGCTATAGTCAGCTGTTATTTCAGGGAATGCCTGTGGTTCTTAACATCGCCCTATTATTTGTTGCGCTGCGCCTTACTACTTACACGAGCGCTCCCAACTACACTAACAGGGTAAGGATGAGGAAGGTAAGATTTAGAAAAATAAATAATCATATTTGCGTGGAAATGGAGTAGGGAACCATCTAGGAAATAAAATCCTCAGGGCACCTGACTGGGATTCAAACCCCGACCTCCTCGTTACATGCAAACCAGACTAAATAGTCTGTGCAAATAGCGATGTGGGTAGATCCAACAATAAACATTGTTCGTGAAAAAGTACAGGAGTCGAATGGAATTAATTATTTCGATTATAGAAATAGTTGTTCTATAGTAAAGTAATATAATTAGTTTTATATTTTTTTTTACTAATGAGAAAGTAAATTTGATATTATTTAAATAATATTTATAAGAAACATAACATTGATGAAAGTGATATGGTTTACGTAGACACTTTTATATATTATGTAAGTCCTTTTAAAATAAACAAACTCCCTTCATTGGCCGCGTTGTCTAACACGCCACTCTCGCAAAAAACTAGACTGCCGATGACGAGGAGACCTAGGTTTGAATCACAGTCGACTTTACTGAGGGTAGTTTCTACTAAATGGTTCTCCACTCTTCCTCTACGCAAATTCGGGTACACTTCCTCTTAATATAGCCTTCCTAATCCATAAAACTATTAGCGTAACTATTACATAAGTGTATAACACAAACGAGTTGTAAGAGGCGGTGCTAAAAAAAATTAACAATGTTTCACACTAAAATACAATTCATAAGCTATGAACCATCTTGTTTTTATATATTTATACATTATATGATGTTCAATTGAAACTCGTACTCACAAATTACACATAAACATATTTAATTCCAAAATTAAAAATGTAACTGAACAAAGCCTTGTTTAACTTATTATTCGTTTATGGAATATTATATGAACAAAAGGAATATTACAATACTATTGAATGTTACTAATTAATTAAAACTGCTGGATGGTAAATTGAAATGTTATTTGTCACTGAAAAAATTAATTCTTAATAAGTGATGTTGGGGATGGAACTAATACTGTTTAGGTATCCCAGTGGTAATGAATTATTAATAATTTAAATAATTACCTTTAGAATACAAATTTACATTTTAAATCACATTTGTTTAGTATTATTTAATTAATTATGATAACATATATTAAAAATAAGCTAGAATAATACGGGTGGTATATTGAGAAAATTAATTTTTTATGTATCACGTTTTAGTATTTTTCCGGGCTATCCCTATATTTATACTTAAGTGATAGGGTTCAGGAAGGTAGAATTTTGAGGAAAAGTACTCACAGTTTTCTAAACGTAATTAAATATAATAGCGCCTGGGACTGAACTTATAGTAAAATCCAAATCAATATTATCCTACCTACTTTCACATAAGTATAAGATTATCATTTAATCAAAAAGTTTATTTTTATTTTTAGCACTACGTCTAATTACCTGTTCGCTTACACGCAAATATTATAATTACTCTAAAACGGAAGGGAGGAGAAAGGAAGCATTTTAAAGTTAGTATACTTGCATTTGTGTGGAAGGAGAGAGGAAATCCATATAGAAAAAACTACTCTCAGTAGACCCAACCAGGATTCGAACCCCGATATCCCCGTTATCAGCAGACCAGTCTAACACGAGAGCGACGCCTTCTTATACCATTCCGCCACTGAAGTGGGTCAAAATATTATAATCAGTTTCATATAATGTTTGGAATTGCCTGAAGTCCACAAATATGTCTACACCCTTAACTCCATTCTTAACTTATTCATACTTTTTTTATTGAATTATACTAACACTGAAATACATACAACTTTTTAAAATAGTTTCTTTATGTGTGACACATCTTTTTAGACTTTTTTATTATTTCTCTCTCTCTGTCTCTCTCTCTCTCTCTCTCTATATATATATATATATATATATGTGTGTGTGTGTGTGTGTGTGTGTGTGTGTGTGTGTCTTCAGAATATTCCTATCACTTCTTTAGGTTTGGAAGAAATACGTCTTTAAAACAACCTATTTTTAATTCACATATGAAAAAAATATAATACCTTAGTTAATTAATTGACTAAAACAAATGTATTTGATGATTTTAATTTGTAATCTACTATCAGGCACATCCCTGATAGCACTCCAGAAAGGATCTGCCCGCTTTTACATTATACTTTCTTTGGTACCATATTTCTACAATATCTTGCTGAAAGTGTTCTTCATGTTCGTCACTAGCTACACAAAGATTTATTAGTGTAAATAAATCCAAGTATAAAAGTAAATAGTGAAACTTGAGTGCTTGTAAATAAACTATAAGATTCAAATAAGTGTAAGTAAACGTATACACCATTTTATAATTTTTTTATTGATTCCCCCATGCATTCACACCCATGTTAACATTGTTATAGTTTTTGTCATTTATATCGTAAGTAAACCCGTAGTCCTTAACTAATGTAACTAGTTTTTTCCCATCCATTGCAGCTTCACTTTAAAATACCCCATACAGACACGAGCTGTCATAGACTACTCTAACAGCCTCACTCAGAAATAGCACCAGACTTTTGCCGAAATGTTCTCGAACTTGCTCGGAAATTACCGGTGACACAAAACTTCGCTTAGCAACGCTGTCGAATCTAAGAAGGTATTCTCCATAGAAATTAATTTTCAATTCTCTTCAATTCTTATAGGTGTGGAAAGGTCCATTTAAACTAGAGTTGCTATTCGATCATCCGGCCCTCCATATTATCCGTCCCGGTTGAATACGCGACAAATGGTATCAGCGACATTTTGTACCACTCAAGAAGATGGCTACCTGAGAAGGGTATACTAATGACTTTAAAATATTTACGATGTGACAAATGTTTCCACTTGATGGGAATGTGTATCAGGCTTCAGTTTTAAATTCATTCAAGTGAATTTAATTTAGGTAAATTCTTCTGATTTTGTTATTTTTTTAGCTATGAGAGAAGCAAGCATTTTTTTTCAATGCCTTGTCATGTCAGATAGTTGTTCTTCAAACTAGCCTAGACTAACCTAACCTAACTAATTAAACTAACTAAAAAACTAACCCTTTTCAGGCAGTATGGTACGAAATGTCGCTGGTACCATTTGTCGGGACACCGGCCCGGTTCTCAGTTTTAATAAGTGTGTTTTAAAGCCAGAAAACCGGTACACATCCACTATAAAGCATTTACTGAATTTGTAATGTAATCCATTTGACGCTCTAATTTCACTCAATATAAATAATTTAAATACATATATATGTACTTTATAATATATTAATAGATTTGACATATTTAAAATTAAACTTTTATACTAACAATAATATTTATATAAAATTGTATTTTATAAAATTACTTAAATTTAAATATTAGAGGTTTATTTAAATATAAATATATATTTAAACGTTTAATATTTAAATTATATTATTATAATTTATTATATTTAAATACTTAATTGATTTAATGTTATCTAAATAATGTTAATTAATTACTGAATTTATAATGTAATCCATTTGACACCTTATTTTCACTTGTTCTTGCTTTGTAACCAATGTTCCATTTCCAAAATAAAGTACTGTATAGTAAAGATTTAAAATAAATATCTTTATAGTTTAGTTTTTTACCGTCCCCCGCAATTAGTGTATTCCTATTTTACATCGCAATTAGAAAATGGGCGGATTATATTAAAACAAAGTCGAATTTTCTGTAAAAATTTAAAAGGTATGCATATTTTTTCTGGTTGCCGTGCTTCAATTCGATTCACCAAGGTTAGAGCGGTCCTCAAGTAGATACGGTTAAACAAAAGTGGTTGTGGTAATTTTCTTGCTGTGCTGGATAACCCGGTAGACTTAACACTTAGTGGAGATGTATGTGCATTTGTGGTGTTTCCTTCAGTGGCGTGTCGTGAAGTGTTGACAGGGTAAGCAGCATTAGTTTGAAGCGAACCTATGAATTGTTCACACCCCTCAGTAGAGCACTTATTGGTCAGGTATTGAGAGGAATACATTCCCGTGTGAGGTATGCATAGCAGAGTATATGTATGATTGTTCAAATAGGGCCCAAGTAGGCGAGAACATTATTACAGGCACAGTTTTAACAAGTTCTGCTGCACTTACGACACTCCAAGACACGCCACTGGTTTCCTCGCTGTACCAATCCATCCAGTTGATTAGACACTAAGTAGGGGTGTATACATATTTGTGATGTTTCCTTGCTCCATTTTAGCCTGTAGACTGAACAGGAAGTAGAGGTGTACAAACATCTGAGGAGTCGCGCCGCCGCCCTGGCTCATTCAGCGTGAAAGTAGAAGCTAATGGACCCCACAAAGTTTAACTACTGTTCGCGAATTGGTGGGGGACCAATTAAACCAGAGGTTGGATCTTATTCCTTACAAGAGGAATAAACATAATGTACTGCTATTTAGCATGGTCTCTTCTTGGTTTGGGTGATCTGGCGGTCCAAGGGTAAGGTGTCAGACTTCTGTGCTGGGGGTCCGGGGTTCAATCCTCGGTCCCGGCACAGATTTATCTGATTGCTAAACCACTCCTTCACTTCTGACAAGACGTGTATTAATCACAACTTGTGAATGTGAGGAATGCCAGGCCTCCACCGTGGTTCGGATTCCACGTTAAACTGTAGGTCCTCCATTTCATCTCACAATCACCCTACCATTACACATTAGCGTAAGTGCGTATAACCCGAACGGGTAGTAAGACGCGGTGTTAATAACAATTCTTGGTTTGGTAGACTAAACCAGATATTTTTTCAGTATTCTTGTTGTTGGTCTACACTTGGTCAGGTAGAAATTCGGGCACATCAATACGCAATATCGGTTATTAAATGTTTATACTAGATCAGTTATAATTTTAAAAATAAGTTTCATTCCATTAGCTAAAGGATGATTGGAAATTAATACGAGATTTTACACAGATACATTTTCAGCCTTTGATAGGATTTTATTCCTAGAACTTAAAGAGATCAACACTAAAAAGTGTGCTATATCGACTGAATAGAGTTATTTGAGGGACCTTTTAAATTTCTGTAAAGCTATAAATAGTAGCTAGGTATATTAAAAATAAAATATATCATACATTATAGATATACTATGTAGTATGTATGTAGGCCCTACTATGTATAGTGCTTATAGTATAGGATTTATTATATACTACATAGAATATATATATATATATATAAAGTATTTATATTATACAGGATGCCAGGAACACAGCAATCCTAAAGGTCATTTTTCTAATCTCATTCCACTTCGAGTATTGAGCTGCTGTATTGAGGTGATTTTTCCTAAATGTTTTCTCAGTCTTCCTCCACGAAAAAACGGATACACTATCAAAACGTTTAACTTTCTCCATTCCTACTTCATCAGTGCATATATGTGGATGAATTGGACTGGAAGTAAGACACGAATAAAGTTAAATAATATAATAAAAGTGTATAGGCAATAGTTATGTTTAGCACTGCATCTTACTACCTGTTAAGGTTGTACGCAACTAAGCAATGGTTAATAAATCCAACGAGAGGGCCGAGATAACCTCGTTCAAATGTGGCTCTTCTCCAACCTTCATAGAAGTACTCCTCCCTTCTCTCTTCCCTTCAATACCCCCGTCCTCCCTCAATTCCTCCTTCTCCCCCCTCCCTCCAAATTAATGTTTTATTTTTGAGTGCATCACAGCCTCGAGACTGCCATTACCCTCCTCAGATAACCAACTAAATCGTTCAAAGGGCTGTCCACGCTGAAGGCTTGGATTGACTGATTTAGGATGATGCCATCCTCTGCAGCCGAGCGATTTTATAAATAATAATAACCCGCCTCGGTGGTGTAGTTAGCTAACGCGCTAGTTTCGTGTAGAGCCAGACTGCCGAGGACGGGAAGATCAAGGTTCGAATCTCGCTCGGGTGAACTGGGGTGGTTTTCCTAAATGGCTTTCCACTCTCCTTCCACGCAAATGTGGGCTCACTTCCTCAATATTCAACCTTCCCTATTCCTAACCCATTAACGTAATTAGTACTTAAGCGTATAACCCAAACGGATAGTAAGACGTAGTGCTAAATATTATTATTATTATTATTATTATTATTATTATTATTATTATTATTATTATTATTATTATTATTATTATTATAAAATATATTGTCGTGGGATCTCGATACCATGGTTTTGCTAAATTTCGTAAATGGTCCTTACTATTGGATGGCTGATTAGGGGTAGTTCTTCGTGAAGAGGAAGGGAAGGCTTTATTTCTTTTTTTTTTCCTTTTTTGTGGGTGTTGTTGAAGCGTGGCAATTACCACAACTTGTTAGCAAGTAGAGCCCTAATAATGGTACATGGCTAGATAAAATTAATTAAAATCAACTCTCAGAATGGTGATTGATACATAGTTTTTAGGTACAATTTTTTGGATGATATATGTGTATCTGTGACATAGTGTGATAACCATATATTCATGGTTGCGTCATCAAGTTATCACGACCGTGAATTCTACGATAGTAGTTCCCCGAGATTTAATGATAAAAAGTACAAAAGAAATCAAATAAAGTGTTTACCACAAACCTATCCATCCACTATCAAAAATATAGCAAAGGAAAAGAAACAACAAGACATCTCAGCATTTATATAGAAAGTTTGAGACGGAAATAAATCGCCTGTTTTTTTGTCGCGTATTTGGAGTTTATCGTCGTCATAAAAACTCTTCATTTTATTACTAAAGGAAAGACTTTATTCTGGTAGTGAAGTGTATATATCTTCTTTTATATGGATATAATAATATTAACCTGTCCCACTAAAAAATAATGTGCCACAAACTAACACAGTTATACCTAAATCAGAAATAGTTGATTGGTGTTTCTAAATGAACATAATGAGATTGATGGAGATCTTGACAGTTTACATTTTTAACATGCTAATTAAAGTATTATACATTTCCACTGAAAGTAGTGAAGGGACATTAATTGAGCCTGCTAACAAAAATAATGTATATATAAAATGTATACTAACCTGTAAAAAGACAATTTAGAATTTGAATCTATGAATCACAACATTTAGCAAATTTTGGCCTTAGGGAAGCAATTCCCAAATGCACATACTGTTTACCTCGAAAGGTAGCAGTATTACTTTGACAGATTATACTATAGCCCTATCCTCTCCATAGTAGAACAATTTAAGGTAAGCTCACTATAAAACATGGTATACGAAGGGTTCCTTTAAAAAGAACGTAATCCACTATATTGCGCCAAATTTGTTCAGCAATTCCACGATTTTTCCCCCTCATATTCTACTTCAGGTCATAAAGTGTTTTGGCTTCATTAATGTAAAATCTTTTTTTATCACCCCTTAGTAAAACAAATGAGCTGTCGTTCAGTCGGGGGATTTTGTCAGCTAGCTAATTTCACCATTAAGTGAGAATATTCGAGTAACATATATATATATATGTATGCAGTGCGCCTGACTAACGTGGGATCCGAACCACGGTGGAGGCCTGGCATTCCACACATTCACAAGTTGTGATTAATACACGTCTTGTCACAGTTTTTATGTTGTATTTTCACCAATTATTAAAGTGTTGAAATATTTAATATTAATTTATAAAGCAGTATTAGGGATTTTTTCTTAAATTTTGGATCTTTAGTAACACTATTAATTAAAAAAATGCAGTTTTCTGATCATTACTATACACATGATAAATATGTGACGTTTCTAACATATTATTTCAAGAACTCGGTTACGTTTTATCTGACACTTTTTTTCTTTATCCAAGATTTTTTAAATTTTCTTTTATCAAAATAGCACGCAAGCTACTATCTTTATTTAAATCGATTCTTTGACTCCATTATTCAAAAAAACTTATTGTAATAAGGGGGTTTGACTTATATCCGTTAACCCGGACATTAACTCTATTAAAAAATTTGCAATTTCAAAGAGGTGATAGCAAAAGAAGAGCATAAGGTAAAAGCCAGACCAGCAGGTCGGTTGGTACTTTGACTGGGCCTCTACTCCCCTATCTCTCTCTCCCTCCCTCCCTCTATCACGTCACGCATCAAACCTTAACTGACCTGGTTATTCTCAGAGAAGCACCCTCAAAGTGGACCCTCCCCCCCCCCCCCCCCCGTTATGGTTGGAAANCCCCCCCCCGGCTTGATGTTTGGACAAGCACACACACGCACACACACACACACTCACTGATATCTCTACAGTACTCTCTTAGCAAAACACTCAAACGCTTCCACATATATGACGTCACAGGCAGAGTAATGTCGCCAGCTTTATTGACGCTTTTTAAAGGAGTTCACCTTCATCCCTCCTCTATATAGCACTTATATATATATAATGACACCTTTGAGAGAAAAAACCCGCCTCGGTGTCGTAGTTGGCTAACGCGCCAGTCGTGTTGAGTCAGACCACCGAGGACGGGGAGATCGAGGTTCGAATCTCAGTCGGGTGAACTGGGGTGGTTTTTCCTAAATGGTTTTCCACTCTCCCTCCACGCAAATGCGAGTTCACTTCCTCTAAGTTAAACCTTCCCATTTTCCTAATCCTTAGTGTAATTAGTACTTAAGCGTATAATCCGAACGGGTAGTAAGACGCGGTGCTTAAATTAAAATTGAGAGAAAAATGAGTGATTTTATATTTATTTCTAAGTAGAATTAAATGAATACAAAATTTACTTAATGGGTGTATTTATATTTAACTAAATATAAAATTAAATCAATATACAGTTAATTGGATGAGTATCTTATATTTCACTCTATGTAAAATTAAATCAAAATAAAATTCCCTTAATCAATGTATTTATATTTATTTAAATCAAATACTTAGAATTAACTTAATAAGAACTTTATGTAAGCCCTGTAGCTAAATTTAAAATTAAATTAATATAAAATAAATAATGACACTGTTATTCCTGTAAGTTATTTATGTATATACTGATTGAGAGGGACATGACATTCAGCTAGGTCGCCTGTATGTAGACTACTCGTCGCTCTGGTGGCACAGAGCGTTGCCCAGGGTGCACCTATGGAGGTTGTCTATACGTCATACCCACAATGATAGTTATTATAAAGTTTACTAAGCCTAACTAACCAAACCCTGGTGACTTTTGGAATCATTCCCTTAAGGGAAAAATACTCAAGGTACCAGCTGGGAATCTAACCCGGGACTTCCAGTTCTTAGCCAGGTGCACTGACCACCACATTACGGAGCCGTATATTCCTGTAGCTGCATAGCGGACTACCCGAGGTATTGGGGTTCAATTGTGGGTACAGTAGATGGGTTCATTTTATTTACAAAGGTAGGCCTACCTATTACAAATCCTGGAGATAGATTTTTTCAGTGGCCGCATGGTCTAAGGCGCTACTCTCACATTAGATTATACTGCCATGACGAAGAGATCGTGGCTCAATCTTGGTCGGGTGTACTGAGGGTTTGTTTTTCCTAGATGGTTTCTCACTCTCTCTCTCCACGCAAATGTAACTACGCTCCCTCTAAATTCAATCCTCCTCGTCCCTAACCCATCAACGTAATTAGTACAAACGCGTATAACCCAAATGAGTAGTAAGACACAGTGTTAAAAAAACTTTTTTAGTTATAGCTTCTAACACAAGTTTATTAATGACAATATTAAGATTAGGAATCATGAAAATAATTTTATCGTGAGTGCATTTTTATTTTCAGTAAAGGGGGATGGGAAAAACACAGTGAAAACTCACATTTGGTTTATTATATATCTTGTACCCAACTAAGAATCGACCCGTAATCTCTTTCACCAATAATCCAGTCTATTAGGAAAATGACACCTTTGAACAAGGGGCTACTAGTATGTGTAGTAAGCATTAATTATTAGTTTTATATATATGTATAAGTACTGTTTTTATATTAGTAATGATATCCCATTTGTCCCAAATAGTCATAGTGTCAGACCTCTATTTGTAAAACAGAAACCTAGCATTAATAATTAAATGGTAAAAATAAAATCAAAATAGGTGCGAGATACCTTTGTACTAAATTCAAAACTTACTGTCGACAAAATTACTCTTGTAAAACAATTGATTGATTTCTCAAACAAAAAAAAACTTAAAGGTTGCGAATATTAATGAAAATAGTTTACTGTGTGTTTTAGGTAACATGTTGTTTTTTATAAATATTCGAGAAACTTGAATATACAAGTAACTTCTAAAACTTTTCCCTTTTGTCACAATAAAAACTGCTGTTGCCTAAACTGGTGTCTTTGAAAACTTTCTGAAATAAATTATTCATGAAGATACGTTTTCTTACAATCAGGTAGAAGGATGAATTTTGTGTTACATTGACTTAAGTTTTTAAAGTTGGCTCGCAATTTACGTTCACTCTACAAAATAGGCCTAGTCATTTAGTGGACAACCTTTAAAATATAGTCGTAATGGTTGATAAATAAGCTATAATAACTACCTGTTAATTTATTTAATATTACTCATTAACATTATTATTATATTAAATTAAATAAGAAAATTATAAATGAAGAACTAGCTCGTGGTCTTTGGCTTAGTAAATAAGAAATTCGTCAAATGTACAGAGCCTTAACCGCCTGAATGTTTTAAGGCATAAGATTATATGGAAGTAATGGGCCATCTTATAAATATGATCAAACGTGGACGCAATACTTTTTGCTGCAAAATGTATAGCGAGTTGTAATAATGTTTTGTTTATTTTACACACGTCCCACTACCCTTTCGGGCTATAATCACATATATTTTTTCCCTTTATTTGAGGTATTTAAGGTGCACACTTTCTGAACAGATTGATTATATCAGCACATGAGAATTTCTATGAGTGAAAGCGAAAGGGTCTAACAATTTTACCGGGAAAGGTATTTTCACACACCTTCCAGGGTTCTTTTACTTGCCACAATTGACATGGGACCGACGGCTTTACTCTCCCTCCGAAGGAAGTTGTGCTACGGATTTTTATCTCTCAAGAAAAATCCGTCGACCCCGGCTGGGTTTGAACCCACGAATATCAGGTCCTGAGGTGAGTACTTTACATCAAGATCACTGAGGTCAACCACACATTTATTAATTACGTCAATGTGGTAGGGATGAATAAGGAAGAATTTAGAGGAAATGATCTCGCATTTCTGTATAGATAGGGTTGAAAATTATATTTTTTAAACACCCTCATTACATACTACTATTAATTCGAACCCTGACTCTATCACTGGCAAACCAGACTAATTGAGCTAGAAATGTAGACCACATGTTCCTTGGTGTGTGTTGTATTAATATATTTTGTATCGTTATAATAATTAATAACAAATACGCATCTATGGAAACGTAACTAAACGTCAAGCTCGTCTAACCCAGTTTTTTGGTGACTAGGGGCAGGTCAGGGTTTAAATCACGGCCAGTTGTACTGATTCTATTATTTTTATTAAATGGGTTTCTACTCTTCTTCCAAGCAAATGCGAGTAAACATACATTTTGCAAGCATACAATTTATTTCATTCGAGTGTAATCTATAGTGTAAACAAATATACTGCTCACCGGACACTGTTGAATTTTTATAATCATTTAGTTTTGTGATATTTATTTAGTTACTATAAAACAAAACAAAAAAATGAAATATTCATCTAGATTCAGAGAAATTTTGCAAAACTAACATATTTACCAAAATCCAAAATTTCTTGTCACAAAATATGACGTCTCTACTAAGTGTATTTTTAAATCTGTTTTAAGGTTTTTATAAAGGTTTTAATAGTGCAACGAAAATGTTTATCCCAATTGTTTATAATGAATAATATTTTTGTTTGAAAAGCACCCAAAAATACGTCTGCTTGAATTTAATTAGTCACTCACTAGGACAAGGTTAAGTAATATTTGTATTTTTTTACCATTTTTAATATAGATTTAAAATATAAGTGGCATTCCTTAGGAAGTAAATTCTTCACACGAATTGGTCGAAGAAAGCGGAAATGTTAACGTTTTTGGTGTCATAAACATAGTTATTGCCACCGGTGTTCTTATTTATTAATGAATAGATAGATAAGCGGAACAAATAAATAAGGCACCAAAATCACCAATTTTAAACTTGTGTTGGAGCAGATTGGAGCCCATCGTTTAGTTTAATAACTTCATTAAGACCTAATATAGATCTAACGTAAAGTAGAATAAAAGTTGGTTCAGATTTTTTCAAATAGATCATTATTATTATTATTATTATTATTATTATTATTATTATTATTATTATTATTATTATTATTATTATAGTAGTATTAGTGGTAGTAGTAGTAGTAGTAGTAGTAGTAGTTGTTGTTGTTGTTGTAGTAGTAATAGTAGTAAAGGTTTATAAACTAACGCAATTGCTTTATCAAATAAAATGTGTTGTAATCTAAATAGTATCGGTACCTTAATGTTATTATGTTAACTATTAGAGAGTTAACCTATATAATAAGTGTAAAGGATATGGAGATTGTATTTAAAAGAAATTATTTGCCTTGGGACCAAGCCTGTCGGTCATATTCACTAGTTTTTAAGCCTGTCTTTGACAGGCTGATATTAATATTACCCAAACTACTAAAAACAAGCCTTCAATTTTTAGATGCATGAAAGGTTAGGTTCTGTTAGGTTAGGTTAGCTTGTTATAAAAGTATATTTTTATAACCATAAACATTTAAAAATATAAAAATTCATAAATATTACTTTTAATCAAACTTCAAAAAATACAGTAGCCAAAAAATAATTTTACTAATTAATGTGAAAACAAACCAACCAAATGCACTCTAAAATTAGATGCCTGTGTATAATTCCTGTAATTTATATTTGTATTTCAATTTTAAATAACCCGCTTCGGTGGCTGCATGGTCTGAGGCATAACTCTCGAAATAGACAGAGCTACCAATGACGGGGATATCAGGTCTAAAATCCCGGTCGAGTGTAATTAGGGTGATTTTTCCTAAATTGTCATATATTTTTTCATATAAGGTTTTACACTCTTCCTTGACGTAAATGCGGGTACATATCATGTGAAACTTCACTGTCTTCATCAGTGTAAATCTTCAGATTGCCTAGCTAGACGTTTATTAGTACACAGAGCACGAAAAACCATAGTTGCGTTTAATGTAATTTTTTTTTAAAACGTGCATTGTTTCTTTCAGAACATTAATAATTATTAACAACAAACCTCATCCTGGAAGCAACTAGTGACAAAATAGTTTACCCCGAAACACATGCTCTAAACATATCCTAGCCTTCTCATGGCTAGACGTCGGAGATTTTTATACACGGCGATATATGTCACACATTATCCATTCTGTTTTGTTCGCGAGCAGTACTTTGTTACAACGGAAGACGTTTACAGCTTTCACACAACTCACAAAAACACTATATTAACTAGAGAGTATTCTGTTATGCATCTGTGTTGTTTTTTATTTTAAGACTTTTATGATATGGTTTTTTATTTATATAATGACAAACCGGCCTCGTGGAGCTCCTGGATGCTGATCAAGAGGTCCTGGGTTCGATTCCTGGCTGGTGCGGGGAGAGTTTTCTTACAAGAAGAATAAATCACGTGGCCACCAGGGTCGGGTTAATTAGGCTCAAGCTATGTTATGGTAATAATTTCACTGACTCTACCCCATCATTTTCACTTTCAGCGTCCCATCACCTAATCGGAAAGAGCCTCCACGGAAAGGACGTACGATTAGTACATTTGGGTGTCCCCTGGGCAACGGTACATTAGTACTGGCTAACCTTTCCACAAACTGAACTATTATCGATGTCCAAACGAGCCAGTATTATTATTATTATTATTATTATTATTATTATTATTATTATTATTATTATTATTATTATATACTGACAAACCTGAAACTAGAGTAAAAAAACTCGTTTAGTGGTAAGTTTATTGATAGCTGATTTTTTTTTATTTGAAATATTTTAAAAATTGTTGCAACGATTGAGTTAAAAATGGGTATCTCTTAAATTTTATTTGCAATTAATTTACGTGAAAAATAATAAGGTATGTTTAGTTTTAAAAAAAACTAATGTAAGGTTGGTTTAGTTATGACAAATTTTATAAAATTGTTATTTGGCTTGAAATATAAATTGGAGAATTGTTAGTCTTGATAAATAAGAATATATTTATATTTTTACCGATATAAATCATTTTAAGTTAGTCTACACATAAATAATTTTTGTGGACAATTTAAATTGTTCAAACAATTTTGTTAGTTCTACTATAGGCCTATATTATATAATGCTATAATATATACCTAATATTATGTATGAATATTCTAAACTATATATATAAGGTTATTTATTGTAATTATGAGGATTATATATTTGTTTATATGAGAAAAATTTACATAGGGTTGGATTAATGAAAACACATTTTTTTAAATTTTGTACCAAGCTATAATACACTAGATGTGAAAAATGACCTTCACACACATCATCCATCTAACCTACAGGAATCAAGTGATAATGACAAATTCATGAGTAAATCTAATAATATTCCCCTGGAAAGAGGATGGAAACCCCCTAATGAGGATATAAAACACTACCATTTCACCCGTTATGGATTGAAACTCGTATTGTCGGATAAAGGTTGACGCACATCTGTCCGTATCGCATCGCATCGGCTCATTTCTACATTAGTTTGTATTAAAAATATGAAAAAATTCAAATCGGGGATATCTTCCTGGCCGATGTGATACGCCATAGTGTGCGCTTACCAAAGGTCCGCTACATTATCCGTGCGGCCAAACGGAGCAAATAGCGGCCCAGCAATCGAAGAGTGCAAGTTGAAACAATGCATGCCGAATATGTTTGGCACGCCATGTTTGTTACATCACTGTAACAGTAGGGGAGTGGAGGGGAAGGTTGAGGGAGATGGGCGCAGTACAGACCACAAGAAAGGTCTGCAGGCATCTGTCTCGTACTTGGGGGGTCTTCACCTCCCAGCGTGAACTATAGTACAATTTTCATAGAAAGAGTTTTTTTTAGAAACCACAAATACATTTTTTGTGGACAAAATTGACAACATTTTAATGCATTATTAGTGTTATGTTATGGGTATTTATAATATCCAAAATTGACAGCTGTAGATATCACGACTTGACGTCTATGGCGTCAGCCCACAAGCAAGGTATACCGACCAAGCGGCCGCCATCTGCTTGCGAAGATGGTGACAGCTTCTGTAGATAGAGGGTGTCATGTGGTCAACACAACGAACTCGCCACCCGTTAATCCCAGTTTTTTAGACCGTATCTGTTACTTATTCATTCAAATAGTTCATTTGTCCTCATGAGTCAGAGTTTGACTCCGTTCTAGACCCACTGCTTCACAGATAAGTTTTGAAATTGTTGGGGATCGAACCCGGGACTTCTGGATTCGTAGCCAGGAACTCTGACCACCAGAACACAGAGGTGGTCAGTAAATTTGCTAGCTGTCAAAAAGGGCCCTTCATTCCTTCCTATGAAAGTTACATTTTACCCATGCCCTTCACGGGCTAACGTTCCAATTCTACACTCTTTTATAAAACACAAATTTGCAAATATATATATCGTGGTTTTTGTCTTACTACACGTCTTGGCTATTTGCATTTAATTACACTATTTAGATATGGATGAGGAAGGTAACATTTAGAAAAATATATTCGTATTTGTGTGTAGGAAGAAAAGGAAAACTTATAGTAAAAACTATAGTCAGTACATCTGGTCGGGATTCAAACCCCGTCCGCTCTATAGCTAGAAACTAAAAATACAGACCGGACAAGATTAGCACTTAGTTCGCACGTATTTGCGAGAGAGAAAAATGAGTGAATAAAAGTTAAGGTTATAGCTAAAATAAAGCTAAGTATAATGTTATTCACAATTTAAAACTACAATTAACTGATAATCGAGCCATGATACCAGAACTATCGATACTAACAAATATTACCATAAGAGTCAGCTCAATATTTAACCGGCATGCTCATCTCTTACCCGTGAGTTCTGAATCACATCCGTGTGGACAAGGATTGTTTTTCCTAATTAAGATTTAAAGCTGTGGAGACACCAGGGTTGTACAAAACTGAACATTAAACGAATAGGTATTTTTATTTTCAGTGTTTCGACTAAATCATTTTTCCCTTACAAAATTAACTTGTAAAAACTCATTATAGATATTACTAAATATGGAAATATCATCAATTCCAATAAATTGAATTTATAATTCCCCATGTTGCCACTATATTCGGTGCAATCTAAGGGTGTTTATGTTTTGAAAATCAAAATATTTGTTTTTCGCACGTATCAATAGTAGTCTAAGTAAGTAATATTTTGATAAAGATTGATAAAATAAGCTGAAAAAATGTAAGATCTTACCATGAATGCAATCTTTAGAACAAAAAGAGATTCTATTTTTATTTTTTAACAGTTTGGGGAACCCCTACCACCTGCCCTTAAATCTGGGCCTGGACACGTTTATAAAGGCGTCAGCATAATTTGGTCTGGGTTACCTATAGAAGGTAGGTATGGCCTCGAATCCCGACCAGAGGTTTTGAGATAGTATCTAGCCAAGTTTTTCCACTCTCTCCCCGCGCAAATCCAGGAATATTTCCTATAAATTCACTCTTCTTCATCCCCTACCCCTATTAGTGCTAATATGCGGCTAGCCAGAACGGGTAGTGAGACGCAAATCACTTCTTCTTTTTTTTAGTTTTTCCGTCAAATATCCAGGGGAAGTGATCACAAGTTGTTTGTATCACAAACAGTTAATAATATGCTTAGAACTTAAATTACACTATTATTTAGATTGAAACATTAAGCCTGGACACGGGAATCTAACCTGGGACATTTTGACTAAGTACGCCAGCCAATGCTCGAACCACTGAGCTATTTAGAAGTCATCCCGTGCCCAGGGTCATTCTTCAATCATAATTTATGGCAGAGTCTGTGATGGACTCTAAGATAAGATAAATAATGGTTTTCCTAATAAATCGTGTTCTTATTACTGTTTCACAAAATAAATGACAACAGCAATGTCTTGCCAAATCAATTTTCGTATTAGAAAAAAAATACGGCAATTCATCACTGTATTTCTGAAATGTATGAATAAGTGATTAAGTCCCATTGCTATACTATGTCCTTGGTTACTGAAACATGAAACTTGACCATATTAATGAATAATAGATCCAGAGAATGTTAAATAATTTATGAAATAAATTATTTTGTCCTATATGAATTGTTTAGTGTTACTATGAATGATGTATTGCCTAACGTCTAAAAACAAACTGACGTGATTGGCCTATGCCATATTTTATTAATAAATAAACGGTGGGCCTGCAATCTCGGGTATCAGGCCTGTAATAAAGTGGATTGCCACTGATGGTGAGGTAGAGATTTGAATCTGGGCCGGGTACCTACTTTGGCTTAGGCTTATATTTCTTTTTCTTTTTTTTAATAAGCTTAATTTAAAATCATATGCTAAAAATAATCTCAAATTTCATCTTCTTGTGCCTTAATACCCGTTAGGTCTGCTCCCATATTTACAATAATAGGCTAGGGATGAATGAGGGATAATTTAGAGTAAATGTACCAACATTTACGTGGATAGCGATGGTGAAACAATGTATAAAACTATCTTAGTGCATCCACCTGCTATTCATATAGTAAAAGCCACGTCACTGGAAATCCAGACAAAGCTATACTGACGCCCTTGTCCAAGCGCCCACCAGCAACTCTAAGGTTGGTTTAGCATTCAAATTGGATTATTTTCTTCTGATTTTTTTTAAATCTGCATTTGACCGCCTCTGTGGTCTAGTGATCAAAATTCCTGGCTACAGTTCCAGAGGTCCCGGGTTTGATCTCCAGCGCTTTCAAAGCTTATCTGTGAAGCATTGGGTCTAGAACGGAGTCAAACTCTGCCTCGTGAGGACAAATGAGGAGCTACTTGAATAAATAAGTAGCAGCTCCGGTTTAGAAAACTAATATTAACAACCGGAGCACTCGCTATGCTGAACACATGACAGCCTCTATCCACATATGTTGACACTTTCATCGCTGACGGCGGCGGCGTCCACTCGGTTGGTAAAGCTCTCTTGCGGGTTCATCTGATGGAGTTATTGTATACCTGTTTTACTACCCGCCCAGGATATACGCTTTAGGTACATTAATAAAGTAAGGAATATAAAGAACTATCTTAGGGTAAATGTAGCCGGATTTGTTTGGAAGCCACTTAGGGAAAAAACAACTTAGGTAAACCCGTCTGGGATTCAAATCAAATATTCTCCATCAACCACAAACCAGACCAGATAAGACTAGCATTAATCCGCGTGCCCACTGAAGTGGATAATTTTAATCAATACGTTTTAACAGATAGGTTAGTCTATGGGGCAGAGATGAGCAGGTTATTTAGAGCAATCGCGCCAGCGTTATCGTGGTGTATAGGCAATAAAACCACATAAATAAATCACATGTTGAAAACTACTTCCAGTTTATTCGGCCGAGCTTAGATCCTCAACCTCATCGTCGTTAACAATAAAGTATGTTATGAACCTGAAGCCTAACAGCACGTGACAAATGGAGTGGGTAAATCAATAAAATTTATGAAACTACTTGAATAGTGGTGACCCATTTTAAGGTGGGGATATAGAGAACGCGAGTTAAGGGCAAGTGTTTTTGGCAGTTTTTATAACTATACAAGTTTTTGGCCAAAATAAATAAAATATTGCTTCACTACACACATAGAGTTTAATTTTCTTCACATGGTAATAATAGTTGTTTAATATCTGTCACGAGTATAGCGGCATTAGATGACAAACTTTTTAAATTAAAAGAAAAAGTTGTAATTAAATTCCAGGATATCCTTGAGAGGTATTCAAGAAATATTGATATCGCCATGGGGAAAAAAATAAACTATATGTTTCTACTGGAGAAATATTTGATTTATTTTGACCAAAAAAAAGTTTTTATGGAAAAACTTCAAACACATTGGCTTTTTATAGAGTCCCCTACATCCGCACTTTAAAGGAAATCGTCCAAGGTAACCTAAAAACTGACAAGGAAGACTAAATATGGCTGATCTTATTATTTAAGGCTTTTAAAGCAATATTTACGACGTACACTACGTTTTACCTGATTTATAGCAGTCTAACCTTACCTAAACGTAGTGTACAAAGTTATTATTATTGATACGTTGTTGATCATCTTGTCAACAACAGCGTCCACAGCACTCCAAAAAAAATCAAGCTCCAATCACTTAAGAGGTCCACCTCGGTAAGCGATAAATAACCGCGCAGACGATCAGCTCTAACGCAATATTTAATGCGTTATTTCAAAGTATGGTTTACTCCAAAATAAAGTAGAAAGATTCAGACAGGACTCTTTTTTCTTAATAACCCTATAGTTTGAGTTTCATTGACAGAACAGTTTTTAGTGAAACGTTACCTGCTTTGGTGGCCACATGGTCTAACGCGTTACTCTCACGATAGACTAGACTGCGAATGACGGGGAGATCGAGGTTCAAATCTCGGTCGGGTGTACTGAGGGTGGGTTTTAACAAAAAGGTTTTCCACTCTCCCACCACGAAAATGAGGGTAGTGAAATATGTTAGAGGGAATGCACTCGCATTTGTGTGGAGGTGTAGTGGGAAACACATTAGGAAAAAACTTAGTATATATGACCGGGATTTCAACCCTGTTCTTCCTGTAGCCAGAAATTTAGCTTAAGATTAGAATTACGCGTTAGGCCATCTTAACATTGAAGTAGGTTAATAATACTGTATTCATTCTATCAAAATATCTATACAGTATGAAAAGACACGCATCGGTGTGCCTGTGGGCCAAGGCATCAACCTCGTCACACCTTATAAGCCGGTGATAGGTAGGTACGAGTTCGAATCCTGAGCCAGTGTGCTTAAGGTATCATTTCCTCTTATTCTATCTTCCTAATCCCTACTCCATGAATGTAAATAGGCTGATATCCCGGACGGTTAGCAATACGTGGTGCACAAAACGTTCCAACCGTACTGTTGAAGAGTACTTAACAAATCGCACGAATGAACTAAAATGAAGTGACGCAAGAGATTAGTTCGCCTCATCTAACTGGAACGTTGGGCTTTGTGACAGACGCCTTGGTCTGCCAGTATGCGGTGATTTATGGTCGCTGGCTATCTGCTACAAATGAGCACTGGCTCAGAAATAGGGGAGGGGGAAGAGGGGGGAAGGGGGGGATGTTGATTTCAATTTGCACCGCAAGCTGTCTCCCAGTGCTACTGATAAACCAAGTCAAACTGGGAGATAGTTTTCCTCAATGAAATGAATCGAGTCAGTTTGGAAAGAAATAAAAGTTTGTTGATAAAAGCTTTGACAAAAAAAAATAAAGTACCTGTTTTAGTTCCCAACATTTTATATAAATAATATTAAATCGCCAAAAGGGTGGATTTAAAATAGATTGAAAAGTTGGTTCATTACAGAATGTATCACTTTCGAATGCAGTATAAATTTACATATTTTTTTAATTACTCGAGTAATTTGATGAATAAATTATTTGAGTGAAACTTTTGTTGAATCAATGGAATCTGATGGATCAGTGGTTCTCAACCTTTTTTTGTTCAAGGCTCACTATTATTTGTTGTGAATCCTTGTGGCACACTGAAAGTACAAGTGCGTGTGTATTACACAGGATGTTCGGAAACTCGTTACATAAACTGCACATCTAGTTTGTTTGAACAAAAGTAATACAAAATTCCTGTACACTTACATCCGGAAAACTATGCTAATGCCATTAAAATGTGTTCAACGTTTGGGCGTACAATGCCGGTGGAGCAAAGCTGTTCAAGCATGCGTGTACAACCGGTTGCATAAGAGTTAGGTGCACTGCACTATACACCTTGGCATCTTGGAGCACGGGAGCAGAGCATAACTCAATTAATATTAAACAACACACCAGTCCATCTATAAGTGCGAATATGTTCTGAGGGTCATCATTAACGGTCTTACATCACATAAAGTGCTTACTATAATTCCTTGTGTAGTGCCACGCGCCTAGCTCCTATGAAACTTGTTGTACTTGCATGGATGAAAAGCTTTGCTCTCCCGGTGCCTTACGCCAACAATTTTGAAAACAAATTAATTGTATTAACATAGTTTTCCGGATGTAAGTGTGTAGGTATTTTATATAATTTTGGGTTAAAACAAGCTATATAGGTGGTTTGGGCTATGAGTTTCCGAACAACCTGTATATTAAACCAAGAATTGACAATATTCGCATTATTTACTCAAGTTTTTGGTTGTATACCATAAAATTCCCTAAAAAATAAATACATTAAGGTGGGTACGTATGGAACGAAAATTAAGAACAGTGTTTTAGCAGTTTTTATAGCAAAACATTTTCTGGACAAAATAAAACAAATATTGCCTCAGTACAAACATAGTTCAATTTTCTTCATCTATAGTGATATCCACAGTTCTTGTATATCTATCACAGGTATCCTGGAATTTAATGACAACTTTTTCTCCTCAGTTAAAAAGTTTATCGTCTAATGCCACTTTGATAATGACAGATATTAAACAGTTGTTGACATAACCACGTGAAAAAAATTAAACTCTAGGTTTCTATTGGAGCAGTATTTGATATATTTTGGCCAAAAATTGTTTTCTATAAAAACTGCAAAAATACTGCCCATAACTTGCGTTCTCTACATCCCCACCTTAAGGCTTCCGAACATTTTTCTCTTATTTATTTAAAAAAGAATTACATTGAATAAAACTAATTACTTTTAAGGATTTTTCTTATCAGTAATAACACAACGTAGATAATTTCGTAGAATCATTGTGCTATACGTACTACATATCTATAGGCTGGTTCAATACTAGTTGATTTAATACTAGTACAATGACTATAGAATAAACTAACTTGTTTTCAATTCCATTTTTGGGGACAGCCATTCTAAAATCACTGATGGAGGAGAAGAAGGTAACGTATGGTACTTAATACATCCTATAGTCATTTTTTTAAATTTAAGGAATAAGTTAGCTATAATTGAGGAGAAATGTGCCCGAATTTCTGTAAATAATGAGTGAAAAACTATTTTTGAAAAAATCTAAGTAAATTGAACCATAATCCCTAATTCCCCTGAGAAAGACCAAATCATACTGACGCCTAACTTGGTGTGCCCACTGGTGCAGGTGTTAGTTTAATTTTAGCATGTAGTTTTATGTGTATCGTGTGTTTATAAATTTTAAGCTAAATACTAACATAAACTAACATTTACTATATATTTATAAATCTAGTCGGCTAGCCATAATCTTAACCTTAATCAACATGAGACTAAACATACTTATATAATAACACAAATAATATAGTAAAATATTATCATTGTTGTCAGCAAATATCATGTATGTATTTTCTAAAAGATGCTCCAAATGTCCATTCGTAATAAAATCCAGGTATACAATTATTTTAAAATCTTCTAAAAGTCATCTTACCCTTACAATTCGGCTATACTAAAAAATATGACCGTGTTCCTTGTTAAATTAATTCGATATAAGAACTTTTGAAGGCCTATTCTCGTCTCGATCAATAACGCTCTTTAATATCACAGTTGAGACAATTGTTCTTGGATGATGGCCTTGACCCTTCGAGGTTAAAAGAAAAATGTCATGTTAGAATTTTAAAATACTTGATTGATTTTATGATCGTATTGCGTGCATAGGTATTCTAACGTAATGTCCTGTACTGCATTGAGCAGCTGCAAATTATACTTATACTTAGCACCGTTAGGGCTATACTCTTAAGTACTAATTACGCTAATGGGTCAGGAATTTGGAGGGTTGAGTCTAGAGAAAGTGAACCCTCATTTTCGTGGAGGGAAAGTGGAAAACCATTTAGGAAAAAACCACCCCAGTTCACTCGAGCGAGATTCGAACCTCAATATCCCCGTACTCAGCAGACTAGCTAAACACGGAACTAGCGCTTTAGCTAACTACGCCACCGAGGCGGGTATGTGCAAATTAAACTCTTGCAAAGTCCGATTCATTAGATCAGGGTTATGGATCTCTAGTTCGATTCTTGGTACCAATAGTTCCCAGTTTCGCAATGATAAATTGACGGTCGCCTGACTGAGTGTTTGTGTGTATTCTGCAGTTAAGCTGGTTTGTAAGGTATGTGTAAAGATAGTCAGTAACTCTACGGCCAAGAAAGAACGTCTAAGATGTACTCTGTTTTTTTACCAAGGGAGATTTATTTTCATTTTATAAACCAATTGATTTGATCATTTTATGACTTCCAAACTAACTTAACACTAAAACCAACTAACTTAACTCTATATCTGATATAACACTGAGTCATTTCATCAATGTAAAGAATAAATCCCTCAAATTATTTAGCGATAATGTTTGGGGCCGTGCCAGGATTTGAACCCAGGACTTTTGATAAGGTATTAGATTTAGTATGCTCTAAGGTGTTAGACCCTACCACCATATTATTTTCCTCCCCCCGTCTTTGTACCCGTTCAAATTATATGCATACATTAATTACGCTTATGGAATAGGGATGATTAAGGTAGAGTTTTTGAGGTAAGGTACCCGTATTTGCATGGAGGAAGCGTGAGAAAACTTTTAGGGAAAATCACCCTCAATACACTCGAATGGTCTTCGAGTGTCCATCACCAGATATCCAGTCTAACACTAGAGTGACGTATTAGAACTTGTGACCCCAAATACGAGCTAACATAAAACAAAACAAACTTTACTTTATGCTAGGATTATCCAATAGTGTAAAAATACAACAGAATATAAATGAGTATATTATTGATTAAATATCCAATAATAATAATAATAGCAGTAGTTATAATAATAATAATAGGGTAAGGTTGCAAATAAGGCAGCAGCATCTCAATCACAAAATTGAGCTCAAAGATGTTGTAAAAGGGTTTGCTTCTTTGAAAGTGAAAAGACAAGTATTAATATTTGAATTGTGCAGTGTGTAATTCGTGATCGTATTTTAGTGTTGATAAAAATTGACAAACTCGACCTATAATCTAATAATAACAACAAAAATAACAATAATTTATTACACAAATACTGTAGTTGAATAATAATAATTTGCAACACGAACAATAATGTGTCAATTATTTTTCTTTTCTTAATCGCAGCTCTGTAATTGTATGGGGTTAAAGGACCTAACATTTCTGTCGCCGGGCCTCCTGGTTAAGGTGGGTATGTAAATAACGCAGGAAAAGGCCAGTGTTTTTTTGCAAATTATATAGCCAAACTTTTTTTGGCCAAAATAAATCAAATATTACTTCAGTATTGACATAGAGTTTAATTTTCTTCACATGATGATATCAACAGTTGTTGAATATCTGTCATGAGCAAAGCGGCATTAAATGAAAAACTTTTTAAATGAAGAAAAATTTTGTCATTAAATTCCAGGACACCCTTGACAGAAATTCAACAGCTGTTGATATCACCATGTGAAGAAAATTAAACTCTATTTTTCTACTGGTGCGATTTATTTATTTATTTTGCCAAAAAAGGTTTTGATATAAAAATTGCAAAAACCTTTTCCATTTCTCGTCTCCTGCACCCCCACCTTAAATCAGAGCCAAATAAAGTCTACTGTATGGAGTGAAAATGGTCCTGATTCCCCTGTAGTAGCCCTACCCAATATATTCGACCACATCAACCAGTGTTTGTGCCAGTAAGGATAGCATCGATTTATTGGCTGAGAGCAGATCAGGCTGGTCTGCACCCTTCAACACCTTCCTCCACTTATCCTCTTACCCCTCAAAGGAGGAAAAACAATGCTTTAGTTCAATCCCTTGTGTTCTTTTTTTTACTGTTTGAGGGTCCAAAGAGCTGACTGTTGTTGATCAACAACTGGTACTAAGGGGTGTAAGAGAGAGAAGCAAAATTGCTTTTTTCTATCGGTTTTCCCTTCATCACCTGAGATTATTTGGGGTCTTTTTTTTCTGTTTTATCAGGCACTTAACATTCCTAAGACCCGTGTCGGTGTTCACACGGTCTAAAGGATCACTATTTCAAATGATCGGAATTCATAGACGAGGGTATTAGAGCTCAAAGCGAGCCTTCATTCTAAATTGTATTTTTATACTTATTAATCCATATTATATAAAATTCCGTAAAGATCTTAATAATCAGTTGGGCATTGGGGGACTTGGGCAAGTAGTAAGATTTTGGGAAATGGCTCATTTTACAGATCTCAAGTTCAGGGACTGGGTTAAGATGAAAGTTTTCACATAATTTGCCCGCAATTGCCTAAAAAAAGACTCCTCTAAGTTCACCCCTGTGGTATACATTACGTCAGAGCCACACCTATTTATGCATGGACTTGGATCCAAGCTATATATGGTGTATGTTAATATTTTCTAAAAAGGTATTTCCTATCATAATTCTACTTCAAGCACAAATCCTCAAAATATTTAATTCCCTTTTTATTTTAATCTATTTTCTTAATATATTGTAGCACTAATACTTTAAAAAAGTTGATTCTATGTTTTCATTGTAGTTCACATAAAATGTTTGATTTAAGTTTTACTGTACCTATCAATTTAACGACATTTTTAGATGGCTGACATTACCGACAAATTTTCGTTTTAATTTACTGCGTTCTGCAAACATATATTTTATTTAATCTTTGATTTAAATTATTATATTTCATGTGTTCTTGAATATTGCATATATTAAAGATATTATAGAGAAAATTACATTTCTTCGCTCTAATAATATATACTGCATAGGGGAAAAAACAAAATTTCAAAACATATAGTTTAAATATAGGTTACATAGTTAGTTAACTATTTTGAAAGCAACTATTGAATGTTTTTCATAAAATAAACAAAAGAAGAAGCATTGAAATTATATATGTGTACGTCCACTAAATTCAACATTTCTCAAAATATCTAACTCATTGATGTGAATATGCTGATAGTCATAATGGATAATAAGATATAGAGACTTACTTCGATGGCTGCATGGTCTATCACGCTACTCTTGTGTTTGACTAGACTGCCAATGACGGGGAGTTTGTGGTTCGAATCTAGGTTGGGTGTACTAAGATATTATTTTCCAAAAATGGTTTTACACTCACCCTCTACGCAAATGCAGTTACACTTCTTCTAAATATAGACTTTTAATACCTAAAACCATTAGCGTAGTTAGTATATAGGCGTACAACCCGGACGAGTAGTAAGACGCGGTGCTAAAATAAAAAAGACAAGAAAAATACGTAGAGCTCGGATTATATAGGCCTATATAACTCATTTTGTGTGTGTATGTGTAAGCACACACATAATATTATACATATGAGGAATAATAAGGTAATCCTGCTTGGACCAATATTTTTAGGCCTAATCACTTAATTTATAAATACTTAGTAATGTCTAAATTACAATCAAGGAAGACTATGTTTTCAAAACATTGTATTAAATTAATAAAATTAAAGAAAATAAAAGGATAAACATTGCTTGTTATTAAAAGCATTACCTAGTCAAAATTAAAATAAGAAGTGTCAGTACGCCAGATGTGAAAGCAATATCAGACCTACTTTCACTCTTTAGAAAGAGATACATATTATTATTATTATTATTATTATTATTATTATTATTATTATTATTATTATTATTATTATTATTATTATTATTTAGCACCACGTCTTACTACCCGTTCGGGTTATACGCTTAAGTACTAATTACGCTAATGAGTTAGGAATTGGAAAGGTTGAATAGAGGAAGTGAACCCGCATTTGCGTGGAGGGAGAGTGGAAAACCATTTAGAAAAAACCTACCCCAGTTCACCCAACCGAGATTCGTGAGATTCGAACCTCGATCTCCCCGTCCTCGGCAGTCGGGCTCAACACGACTAGCGCGTTAGCCAACTACGCCACCGAGGCTGGTAGATACATATTGAAATGCTCTCTACCCCGGACCCCAGAAACCAATTTTGAACAAAAACTTTGTAGGCTCTAGATAATTTTTTAAACATATTTTTTTAAATAGATAGTCAGGAAACTATAATAAAAATATTTTTAAAAAAAGACAAGTATATAAAATTATTAGGGATTAGGAAGGCTTAATTTATAGGAAGTGCACCGACATTTTCATGGCGGGACAGTGGAAAACCATTTAGGAAAAACCACACTCAGTGCAACCGACCGGTATCGAGCCCCAATCTCCCCGTCTACGGCAGACTAATCCAACACGAGATTAGCACGTTAGACCACTTGGCCACCGAGGTGGGTTTCAAATAAATTAAATCTTATAGTGGCAGGAATTCCAAGAAGTAAAACTTTTGTTAGGCCTACTAATACGAGGTATACAAACTCATTTCTAACCATAGCTACAAACATTTCTAATTAAGTTTTAACAAAACTAGCCAAAACATAAGGGAAAAAAATAAATACCTTAAATCACTTCATTATTTAATGTTGCATTTTTTAAAAAAAGATATGTTTATTTTTTAAATATTTTATAATAACTGACAGAAATATGTAACATATCCTCATTATTATTGAGGAGGTCATGGTTATATTGCAAATTAATGTATTTACATTGATTTTAATGAATTTTGTTTTTAATTTCTCTAAGTGAATGTAGGTGATGTCCTTTTCATCCGAACCACTTAGATTATAATTTTATTGATAGCCAATACCGGCATTATAATGTTAGACATTAAAATAATTCAAATTCAAAATCTGGCGAAACCTTTTAATTAAAGATTTAAATTCGACAACCAACTCAAAGATTGGGCAACCCTTCCTTCCTCATCAGTCGCCAAAACTGTCTTAATACGAGCAAAAAGTCTATTCTCGTCCCACAAAGTTTTTACCTCCATTGTTTATCTTCTTCCTGTTATTAATTAGCATCCTCCAAGTCAGTGGAATAATGAGATAGGAGGTGAACACTACTCGGGCCCTAATTAAAATGTTGGTGAGATGCAACTCCTTGGTTCTAAGCTAAGACTTATTTGTTTGGTAGCTTGTTTTCTTCGCGGGAGAATATCGTATATTTTACTAGGGGTTGGTAAGACAAACTTGGCTTGTAAACTCTTATCGCTAACAACTTTAATACTGTTTGATCTTGCGCGCAAAATAATTGCTTTTGTTTGTATACTTACCACACGCTTAGCTATATATATATATATATATATCAGTGAGGCTACCAGTGAGATAAACTATTTAGCACAAAGAAGCACCCTCATCGGTGGACACGCGGACTAAACTTCAAACTCTTCTAGTTAGATCCACCATTAATAGGAAGGTCAGGGCTATAATCCTAGCCAGTTGTACTGAGGATGTCTTTTTTCCTGAATGTTTTATCATTCTCACTCAACAAAAATGCGGGTGCATCCACAATACATTCTACCTTACTCTTACCCACTTTGGAGGCCACATGGTTTAAGGCATTCTTCTCGCTGAAGACTAGACTGCCGATGACGGGGAGATTATGTTTTGAATCTCGGTCGGGTGTACTTAGGGTGTTTCTTCCAAAATTGTTTTCCACGCAAATGCAGGTACATTACCTCTATAATATAACCTTCCTCCTCCATAACCCATTAATATAATTAAAATAGAATAGCGTGTACATACAAACACGCACAAAATTCAAGGGAACATTATGTTTATTGACTCAGTGGATAATTTTCAATAGAGTGAATATTTTCTTTGCTAATAACAACTTCCATATTTAATGGCCTTTCAAACCGAAATATAAAATAATTTGTACCAATCTTTAACCATAATTGTTTAATTTTAGACAAATGAAGGTATTATTTTTGCGACTGATATGATAGGAATACCACACCAAAATTATTGGTTCGAATTTATTTCTAAACATTATTGAATACTTGTGCAAAATATAAAGATTATTTTAAATATCTACCTTATATTAGATTTATTAAAATTTAAAATTCAAGGAAGAAGTCGGCATAACTTATTAATAGATAAGATTATTTGCCACCAAAATATAATTTTGAAAAAATTAATATAAGTGGATAGTATTAATTTTTTAAAAAAAAAGAAAAACGTAAGAAGGCACATGAAAGAGCAGAAAGAACAATTAGGACAATGTGGTAAGTGTGAAATAAAGTCAGATTAGGTGTCTCCTTATATCTAATTTGTATTTTACTCTTTCCCCTACCTTTTCCCACACATAAAATATATGCACTTTTAAGAGCGAAAAAGATTTTAAACCTTTAAGTGATACTGCCTTATATTCCCAATCGATATGTCACTTCTTAAATTCTTGTAGGCTTAGTGTAAAAGTTTATCTTATCCGACGAAAAGACCCAAGTTAAAATTATGAGAATGTAAAATGAAAGTGTTTTATGACAGTAAAAATGGTCCTTATCTAGAATCGGACTAAGGGTATTTAAAAAAATATAGGCTTGGTTAAAATCTAAACCATTTAGGCCCATAGTGAAAATAGTGCTTTTTTTTCTTCAGACACCTGACAACCTAGTTCATTATCATCTCTGCTCTGTTGATAATATACTTCTAAATAATCTTGTTGATCTTTATTCTATTTTATTTAGGGTATTTAACGTGCACTTTATAAATCCACTGATTTTTAAATACAATACTTGCAAATCAACTTATTTATAGAAATTAAACATTTAATTACTGATACCTGTAAAACCTCTATTACATTGCTAACTATTGTTTCTATGAGAATTGAATCAGAGACCTTTAACTCAATAGTTGGAATGTTTGTAAGCACTGCTTGGTGAGCTAAGGAATTGGATAAAACTCTTAAATATGTCTCATACAAATAAATATTGTTATATTGGTATACATATAATTATTATGTGTTCTATCTTTCGACAGGTCCGTTGCCTTGTCAAAATTGAGTGCTCAAGCATGTTTTATTTATTAGCAACTTCCTTTTCTAGATCCAGAAACTTAATCTTCTTTCCTTGTTTGAGCTCATTAATGAGTTGCATTCGTGGTCTTTTCGGTCCTTTCCACTATGACGTCACTCAATAATCCGTTTCTTATCATAATGTGACACACTCGGTTGGCCTTTCTTCGTATAATCACCTGTAGAATGATTATTATCCCTTACCATTTAATCTTCTTAAAACTTCTTCATTAGTCACACGATCTGTCCAATGTGACCTCTCTATTGTCCTCCAGCACTACAGCTCAGATTTCTAAATATGTCTTCTATTTTTTCCTCGAGGTCTCGCTTTTAGCACCATAAAATAAATTAATAAATTAAATTAATAAAATAAAATAAAGTAACACTTCATCAGTTTCTTCCCTCCAGGCCCAGTGTGCTAGCCAGTAAGATCCTCTTGTTGCTGAAAGGGGCCTAGTTCATTGCTATTTTTGAATCTATCTCCCGTGAACACTATGTGTCTGTAGCTATTAAATTTTCGAGATATTTTAAATGTTTCGCATTTTTCAGATGTTGATTTCCTACTGCAAAATTCTGTGGCTCTTCTCTTTTGTATATCCTTGTTACCATCGATTTCTAGATTTTTAAATTTATTTATTTAACTTACTACCGTCTTGCTACCCGTTCTGGCTATACGCTTGATTTCTCGATTTTTATATATATATATATATATATATAGCTTTATATATATAAAGCTATATATATATTTTCCATGTATGACTAAATAATAAATTCAGAAAACCTAAAATAAAATTAAGTGTTAGTTTTATAGTTGAAAATGGTCATTCTCACATGAATTCGACTCCCGTACCTCAACCACACCAGGCATCTTGGTCTGAAAAAATTTCTAATGACATTTTTCGAATATGTCATGATTTAATCCTGCTTGATAACAGTCACTTGAAGTTCTTATTTAGGATTCAGACTCTCCTAATTAGAGCTCCAGGTTAGGTGGTGGTACAGCACTGACAAATCCAGGCTATGTGGGGGTCCAGTACTGACAACCCCGAGTTAAGTGGCTGGATAACACTGACAATTCCAGGCTAGGTGGTGGCCCCTCACTGATAACTCCAGGTTAAGTGGTGGTCCAGCACTGACAACTCCAGGTTAGGTGGTGGTCCAGCACTGACAAATCCAGGCTAGCTGGTGTTCCAGCACTGACAACTCTGGGCTAGGTGGTGATCCACCACTGACAACTCCTGGCTAGGTGGTGGTCCAGTACTGACAACCTTGAGTGAACTGGTTGGCTATAATTGACAACTCTGGGCTAGGTGTTGGGACAACCCGACAATTCTGAATCACATTCTACCCCACAGTGAAATGTATTTGGGTTATCTGCCGACCGCATCATGACAGAGATTTAATAAAGTGAGACACGCGGTTTCCGACTCATAGCTCGTCACACATCAAACGAAATAAGAGAATCGATATCGCTGAATCGGGTTTAAACATGGATAACCTTGAGAGAGAAAATAAGTTGGTTTCATTTTTATTAAGATCACACTGCTAGATAAAATCGAAAGAGATATTCCTAATTCGGTAAACCACAAATTTTATGAAATGTTACTCTATATAAATCACTTGTAAGTCTTAAGAGAACTAATTATATCTTATATAAATTATAAGCTATTGGAACATTCAAAAGGATGAAAAAGGTTGTCATTTTCAAATATAGAACAAAACATATAATCGACGGTTTGATAAAATTGGCTGTTTAATTTATTTTTCCATGTGCTTGAGAGGAGAGTGTTTTTTTTTATATCCAGGATTGCATTTGTAGTGAACCCAGAACCATTTATATACTGTCTGATTCTGCATCACGTGAAGACCTAATGAGATTCTATCAAATGATCATCAACATTATCTGAAAGGCAGTGGTTCAAATATCATGGACTTGAAAGAGGGCTTCTAGGCCAGTACAATTTATTGATTAAGTATAAATTTATTTTAACTCACCTCGGTGGCCATATGGTCTTCTAACGCGATACCCTCGCAGTAGACTAGCCTCCCTATGACGGTGAGATCGAGGTTTAACTCTCGGTCGGGTATACTGAGGGTGGTTTCTACTAAATGGTTTTCCACTCTCCCTTCATGCAAATGCGTATAGACTTCCTATAAATGTAATCTTCCTAATCCCTATAAACATTAACGTAATTAGTACCTAGTCGTATAACCTGAACGGGTAGTAAGATGCGGTGCTAAAAATATTAGGACATTTTATTCTTTGAGGTTAAATTAATTAGTTTTGTATTATACTAAATATTTACTTACAAAAAAAAATCACCAAAGGGGAAGAATTAATGAGGATGAATATGTAGTAGACTATTTAGACTAAATGTGGCCTCGTTTTCGTGTAGGTGGAGTGTGAAAACAATGTAGATAAACAACCACCTCAGAACACACGACTGGGATTCGAGCCCAGTCCTCCCCATCAACGGCAAACCAGACCACACGAGACCGACGCCTTTTTATGTATGGCTACCGGTGCTGGTATTTTAATCTTGATATTGATATTTGTCACTTAATCCTAAGACCACAATATTTGCGATTGACTGCCGAATAGAAGGCCTAACATGCATTGAAACATTCATTTACATTCTATAGTTATTTATGAATACATTGGAATGAATCTACCCGCTTTAGTGGCCGAATAGTCCATGGCGTCACTCTCGTGCTAGACTTACCTGTTGATAACGGGGAAATCAGGGTTCTAATCCCTGTCGGGTCTACTTAGTGTAGTTTTCCCACTCTCCTTTCACGCAAATGCGGGTACATTACCTAAAAAATGCTTTCTTATTCCTACCACATCAGAGTAATTATAGTTTATGCGTACAGCCTGAACAGGTAGTAATACTGTAAAAGCCTCTAATGGTGCTGTGAAAAAAATAATCCCGAAATTTCTATAGTAAACCAAATTAAAAAAAAAAGTTTGTTCAAATATTTATGATAATTTTCTCTATTGAAATAAGATATTAAAATACACTAATATTTGAGATTTCTAGGGCTTAATGTATTTTCATTATTAGTTATCAGCAGGATTTTTACATTCACCTAGTTAAAATAATTGTGAGTGATTATTCAGTAATTTCATATATTAATGATTACATTTTTCCATTTCAAGAAAAAGTAGGACTTTTAACTATTGATATTCATAGCTAGATTTAAAATGTGTCAGTTTTTAATCTAAAGGAATATAGATTCCTGTATCAAAAAGAATATATATGTATACATATGTATTTATTATTAGGTGTTCTGTCTCACGACAGGTCCATTCCTTTTGTCAGTGAACTTAGACCGCCAATGCACCCTGTCCTCTACCCCCTCCTTCGGCTCCCAGAATTTTCTTCTTGCCTTCAAGTCATGTAGTACTTGAATCTTCCTTCTATCTAATCTTCTCTTTACTTTAGCTTTGCCTTTTATGAAATCATGCAGAAGACAGTTCCTCCCAAGGATGTGTCCGATCCAGTTTACTTTGCTCCGAAGAATCACATCCAAAATGGTTCTCTTCTCACTCACTCTTCTTAGAACTTCTTCATTTGTCACCCTGTCTGTCCACCTGAACTTCTCAAGTCTCCGCAGAACTATACGAACAAAAAATTGTTCCCTTCAAAGATTTATTGTGTACAGCTTTGAATCCCTGCATGGCTGAAAATGTATAATTATTTAAATTGTGGTTTCCCCCCATTCTTCATCCCCTTTCACAGTGATAAATTAACGACAAGGAGACTGGGCGTCGTGTCTGTTATAGATATATGCTAATATATAAGCCGTGTGCTGATATAGTCAATCGGTTCATAAAATGCACATTAAATACCTCAAATAAAAAAATCTTAGAAAATTCATTAAGTCCATTTCATATTTGCAATCGAAAAACCATTTGTAAATTATGACGTACACAAAATGTGTGATAATATACTAAAGTTAGGTGTGTGTTTTTTTTTTTTTTTAAGTGTTCAATCTTTTACTACCAGTCTGGCCCGTCCGCAAACATCAGTGTGGCCATGCGATAAGATCCCAAAGCAGGAACGGCGTTGCTTCCAAAACGAGCAACATATCGGTGCAGGTTAGTACGCCATACAGGCAAGGCCAGGTCACATTCACACACACACACACACACACATCCACGCGCTAGCCTCCTGTTGACGTCACAAGCCTAGTTATCGACCAGCAGCCGTGCAACAGCCAGGTAACAGCCAGGTGGGGTAGTCTATATTATATCCCCCTCCCTTCCTCTCCTTCCTCAACCTCCCTCATCTCGTTCAGTTGTCTCTCTACCTGTCCATTGCCCCCCTCACCCCCAAACCCTTCCTTCTGTTCTTCCTTCCTTCGCTATTCTCTCTCTATAGTTACCTTTAACCTCACTTTCTGGTTTATCTTGTTCGTTCTCTCTCTCTCTCTACCTACTAGAGTTCATATAATATGTTTACAAGAGTTGCAATATAATATTTTATTCAACATTTCCCTTCACTCGCCTTTACTTTTATTATAACAGATTAACCCTCAACAAGCGATGGATAATGCAGATGTGGTATTGTTTTTTTGTTTATTTTTACCACCGCGTCTTACTATCCGTTCGGGTTATACGCTTATGTACTAATTACGCTCGTGGTTTTAGGAATTGGGAAGGCTATATTTAGAGGAAGTGTACCCTCACTTGCGTGGAAAAACCACCCTCGGTACACCCGACAGAGCCTTGATCTCCCCGTCATCAGCATTATCTACTACGAGAGTAGCATCTTAGACCATGTGTTCACCAAAGCTGGTTTTTGTATTATTATTACTGTATGATATTATAGCTCGGTTCAGATAATAAAACACTTTTATGATAGTTACATACTTTACTGATAAATATTTAATTATTCATACGTCAACTCATGAAATCTGCAGCTGTCACTTTTTATAAATATTATAAATACCTATAATATAGTAAAATGTTAATATTTACCACAAAAAATTTGTGTAAATTATCTTAAAGTATTTTCCCTACCAAAATCCAACCATACAACCAATACTACAGGATTATGTAACAAAAAAAACTTTATATCCAGAGATAATTGGTTTTCCAGTTATTGTGTCCTATGACTATGTGAAAGCTACTGGATATACCTTGATTTATATATTCATACGCCAAGTGGTGTAATCATAACTTTCACTTATCTGGCCCGTTTGACATGTAGGTATTCGAATATAAATTGTATTTTATAATTTGAAGCAGAAATAAAATGTTAAGTTTTGATTACAAAATAGTACTTGGAATGTGAATAGTGTAATAAATGTATTTAAGTACGACTTAGAAGATAGCTAGCGTTTTGTATCCTGTAAGGTCTTGTTCTGCCTCACGTGCACGTGTGTATGTAGACCTAGGTACACTTCATTTACCTTGTAAGGTCCCACTTGGGCGCAGGTTGAGATAAAGTGGTATAGTGTAGTCCACCGAAGTAATATATTCATTTCCAGGGTAAACTGAGTGTACACGTATATTGTATGGTTGTTATTGGATGGGTGACCTGGCGGTATAGGGGTAAGGTGTCGGACTTTTATACTGGGGGTACAGGGTTCAATCGTCGGTCCCGGCACAGATTTATCTGATTTCCAAACCCTTCCTTCACCTCTGACAAGACGTGTATTAATCACAACTTGTGAATGTGAGGAAAGCCAGGCCTCCACCGTGGTTCGGATCCCACGTTAAACTGTAGGTCCTCCATTTCATCTCACAATCATCCTACCATTACACATTAGCGTAAGTGCGTACAACCCGAATGGGTAGTAATACACGGTGCTAATAATATTAATAATAATAATAATAATAATAGTTATTGAATGGACAGTACGAATGCAAGTATTTAATCGGGGAAGGTATGCAAATAGGTTAAAACAAAATAAAACAAACTTGGGGAAGCAAATAAAATCAAGCCTAATCTAGATTATTAGACATATTGTCGTACTTCTCAAATGAAGAACGATCTAACAACCTCTCATGTGACAAGACTTTCTGGACGAGAGCTATGTTCTGACCTTAGCGTGGCAGGCTTTTAACGGGATACTCATTTATATAATTTACAAAGTAGTATACAAAGAGTAGCCTATTTTCTAACCGCTTTATTATTTAACTAAATTATATTATGATATATATAATCTGGTAAAAGGCATTTTTAGGAAACATAACTAAACCTAACTAAGTGAATACATTCATTTCGAACCAATGAAATCACATAACCATTTATTCAGTGTTCCTCAAACGTCACAGTAATAATTTTCTGTAAACTTATAATGTTTTAATGTTTTTGTGACTGAATTCTATGCACTCGATCTTATTAAATTTAAATTAAAGTAGAAGAAAACAAACTAAAACAGACAAAGACGTTCTAATTATACTATTTAATTTAACGAAATGAACTAAAACTCAAATTCCAACGGACGTCATGGTCACAAGTCTATTATCTTTAAGTAAATACAAAATAAGCATTTTAAATCTCATTTTTAAAATCTAGATAAAATAATTAATGATTAGAACCGCTAATTATTCTTAAAATAATTGTATACTAATATTGTATTAACAAAGTATTATTATATAAAGTAATAAAGTGTGCAATGCCTTCCATTCTGACAAAATACATTCTGACTCACTCAAAAAACCGAAATATTAAATCGCCAAATTTCAGCATAGATTTCAATGTGAATACATGTAAAAACCCGCATCGGTGATCACATGATCTAACACGTCACTCTAATGTTAGATTGTTGGTGACGGGAAGATCGGGGTTAGAGTTCCGGTTGGGTGTACTAAGGATGTTTTTCCTAAATGGTTTACCACTCACTATTCCTTCTTCTAAAATACTACCTAGCTCATTCCTATTCCGCTAGCGTAATCTATTTAACCATTTAACCCAATTTAAAATGATTTTATAGTCTCCCGTTTTATCTCTTACACAAACACACACACACACACCCATGTATATATTTTTTATATTATATATATATATATATTATAATTATGTATATACTATATATATAGGGTGTGTGTGTGTGTGTGTGTGTGTAAGAGATAAACAAAAGTCCTGTAGATTATTTTTATCAAACTAACGTCCACACATTTTTAACTACGTCACTGAGATATAAATAATGAAGGAATAATTTCAGAGGAAACGTACCTGCATTTATAAAACGGGAAATTATAAAACCATTTAAGAAAACTCGCCTCAATCTACCCGAGAGGATTTCTTACATTGACTTTTATATTTATCGAATTTTAAATAGGTAATTTATATGTTTAAGTATTTTTTTAAATTGATAAGATATTCTTTAACCTTATATTTTATAACTTTAACTTAATTAAACCCATGTCAGAAATTCTATCCATTTCATTGTAAATACATATGTAAATCTATATTTACTTTATAATAATATGTATTTCTAAGAAGCGAGTTTATATTAACCATAGCCGATTCCAACTCTAAACTGATGTTTTGAGAAAAAGTTTTTTTATATTATTATGTTTGTGTGTATGTGTTTCATAATACCCCCCATTTTTATGTAATTTGAAAAATATATGTGTTAAACAAATTTAATTTGTTCAAAAAATGTATTGTTCTAACTATGATGCAATCTCTTATTTTGAAGGATTGATATTAAATAGTTTTCCCCTAAAATTTCTTAAATGTTAGACTCACTTCATAAATGTTTCGTTAAATTATAATTCCTTGGTATTAAGTAAAAGTTTGGAAATGGTCCTACAATCTAATACTAGTATTTACGGTGAACCAAAGTTGGAAATGGAGCACTTTTGTGCAGAGTTGACTTGTTGAGCTTCCCCTCAATCCCCTATTATATTACCAGTCTCCCCTACCCTTACGATAACGACATGATATTAACGATCGTTATCCCCGATGCTCGCTTCGCAATGGATATTTCGTGCTAAACTCCAGCTAATACAAAAGCCATACACACAAATAACAGCTGCCTAAAATTTGAAATAAGAAAAGTGAGCACACTTTTATATGAACGGTCGTGTAAGATTGATACCCTGTATCATTTATATGACATATTTTACTTTCACTTTTTTTACTTTAATAGATTTTAGATGATCACCATAAATAATATCTTAAAAGTAATTTCATCCTAAATTGCCACGTTAACATATTTAACTCTAAAATAATAACTTGTAAAAATATGTTGTATTTCTCAGGTCATGATACTTAATTTAGATTAAAATAATGAAGATTAATTTAATGTAATAAATTAGGATTTTTTTTTTAAGAAAACATTTAAAACTACTTTGTGGAAAGAAAATCTGTATGATAGGTGATGATTTGCATTGTATAGATATGTACTAATTACTCTAATGTGCTAGTCTAATAGAGATGAATAATTTTGAATTTTGAGGAATTGTACCCTCATTCGAGTGGAGTGAGAGTGGAAAACCACTTAATAAAACCATCCACAGTACACCCAGTTATGATTCTAACCTCGATCTCCCCGTCATCTGCACTCTAGACTACTGCAAGAGTAGCGCCTTAAACCATGGGGCCACCAAATCAAGAATTATTTTATTATTTATAATGTATTGTTAAAATATACAACCCTAGCTGCCCCTATTGAAGTATTTTAAAGACATAAAATATTTATAAAAGAAAATCTGAACCAAATTAACAACAACAATATAACACTGTTATTTCTTGCTTATATTTTTCTTTTTTCTTTCAATTATATAAGAGATTGACTGTTAAGATAAAAACACATATACTTTGTCTCCATTAAAACATTTGAATTATCTCAAGCCGATTTCTAACCTTTGGCTTTATAGAGCTCAGTGTGATGTGACATTGGATGACATGACTGTCGAAATATTATTAACTTAAATTATTATTATTAGCACCGCGTCTTACTACTCGTTCGGGTTGTACGCACTTACACTAATGTGTAATGTGTATGAGATGAAATGGAGGACCTACAGTTTAACGTGAGATCCGAACCACGGTGGAGGCCTGGTATTCCACACATTCACAAGTTGTGATTAATACACGTCTTGCCAGAGGTGAAGGAAGGGTTTGGCAATCAGATAAATCTGTGCTGGGACCGAGGATTGAACCCCGGACCAATCGACTTTAAAAAAAGTATTATATTTAATGACGCACAACCTTTTTAAAGGTACTATATACCCTGTATAATTTTATGGTAAGAACCCTGGAACGCTATGGCAAAGGTCCAAAGTTGAATTCTCATACACATTATTTTTCAACATACACTAGTTTTGAATAATGAAACAAATTATTCAAGGCTACAGGAAGCACAGAACAAATAAATGTTTTCCAAACTATTTCGTTGTTTATAAAATGTGTTGAATCTACATATATTTTTTAACTCAATAATCATATGCTTTGGACCATGTTTAGTTTGATCAGACTATTCCCCATTTATTAACTTTGTTTACAGGGGACTAGAGATTGTAATTAACATTTATAGTAAATAAAATATAACTCTAGGGAAGCAATTACTGACTATATCTATAATAAAGCTGTCAAAAGTCCTTCTCAAATGACAGTTGAAAAAATACCCCATATCTTCGTGTATGAATACAAGAAAGTAAGAATCAAATAGTCAAAGCTATTATTAATGCTTTTAGTGAGGATTACTCCATCTAGATATCATATTCTGAAATTGAAAAATCACACCTGGACACGGGAATTGAGCCCGGAACCTTTGGCCTAGTACGCCAATGCTCTAACCCCTGAGCTATCCAGGAATCGTCCCGTGCCTAGGGTCATTCTTCACTCATATTTTAAGGCAGAGCCTATGATGAACGTGCGGAAGTCGTCGGCTACAATTATGTGATTTTATTAATATCACGAGCTATCAGATAACGCAGCTATCTTCGACTCGGTAGTTGGCTTATTGCAGCCATTTGTACAATTATTACGCTTGTAGCCGACGATTTCCGCACGTCAATCATAGGCTCTGCCTTAAAATATGAGTAAAGAATGACCCTGGGAACGGGACGATTCCTGGATAGCTTAGTGGTTAGAGCATTGGCATACTAAGCCAAAGGTCTCGGGTTCGATTCCCGTGTCCAGGTGTCTTTTTCAATTTTCACAAGAAAGTAAGTCTAGTAGCTTTCAGAGTTGTTAAAACACGTTTCTTCCTGTGGTGATTCGATTATACTTTGTAGTATTACACCAGAACTTGTGGCCAAGTCGTTTAAAGAATCAGTCTCGCAAAATAATTAGTTTCACGGTGAGGTCGGGTTTCGAGTTTTAACCGGGTAGCTCACGGGATAATTTTTCACAGGTGATTTATCACTTTTCCATTTCATTTCCTCTCTACAATAATGCGGGCGCATTGCCTTTACACTACTACAACTACCCCTGCCCACGTTGGTAGTCACACGGTCTAAGGCGTCGGTTCCACTATACACTGTATTACCTGTGAAGGGAGGCTGAGACTCGTATCTCAGCTGAATAAACTGAAGTGTGTTGTCCACAAGTGTTTTTCCTATCACCTCATCACGAAGATGTGCCTGCACTACCTCTAAGCTACCCTCTTCCTCCAGTCAACTTCACTGCCTCTAAGCTACCCTCTTCCTCCAGTCAACTTCACTGCCTCTAAGCTACCCTCTTCCTCCAGTCAACTTCACTGCCTCTAAGCTACCCTCTTCCTCCAGTCAACTTCACTGCCTCTAAACTACCCTCTTCCTCCTCTTCTTTATCCCTTAAACTTCACTACCTCTAAGCTACCCTCTTCCTCCAGTCAACTTCACTGCCTCTAAGCTACCCTCATCATCCTCTTACCCACCTCGGTGGCGTAGTTGGCTAACGCGCTAGTCGTGTTGAGCTCTACTGCAAAGGACGGGGAGATCGAGGTTCGAATCTCGATCGGGTGAACTGGGGGTGATTTTTCCTAAATTGTTTTCCACTCTCCCTCCACGCAAATGTGGGTTCACTTCCTATATTCATCCTTTCCAATTCCTAGTCCATTAGCGCAATTAGTACTTAAGCGTATAACCCGAACGGGTAGTAAGACGTGGTGCTAAATAATAATAATAATAATTCATCCTATCTATCTCTTAAACCGCACCACCTCGAAGCTACCCTCTCCCTCCTCCTTTCCATCCCTTAAAATAATTATTTACTATCCACAATGTTTTAATGTTTTTTAAACTACCCCTTAGCTAATTAAGTCATTGGTAACCATAGTGTTAAACTTAATAATGGAGGAGGGGTGTAGTCAAAAGGAAGAGTTATGGACTAGGGATTCCCCTACGACCAATATAAAAGGGAAATGCCCTCTCTGGTCCTTTTCAGTAATTTAGGTCATAAATATGCCGCAATGTGAATGCATTTTACATCAGTTTTATATGTAAAGGAACACCTTCTTTACCCGCTTTAGTGGTCGAATAGTCTAAGTAGTCACTCTCACAATTGATAGAACTGCTGATGATGAAGAGATCGGCGTTCAAATCCCGGTCGGATGTATTAAGGTTGGTTTTTCCTAAACGATTTTACACTCTCCTTTCATGAAAATGTAGATACTTTTTTCCTCCCTGACACATTAGCGTAATTTAGCAGGCATACTTATCCTAACAACCCTAAAGGGAAGTGGGAGGCAATGCTAAAAATCAAATCTAAAAAAAAACCTTTATTTTTTGGCTCACGTCGTGGGCAATTTCTACGCAGTCGACATTATACCGAGCGTCCGAACTTGCCGTATAGAATATTTTTAACTTTAAAAAAAGAAGGGAACATGTTAAACGTTATCACAGCTTTACTTTTTTATGAGACATAGAACTCAAAGTAAGACTGGCAAAATAAATGGATGTCAGAGCAAACATTTTGACAGTCAGCGTATGTCGAGGTTGGTACAGTGTTCGGTTGCGTTTACCCATGAATGTTGTACTTCGTAAATCGCATGTGGTCGGAAACGTCGGGGGGATTAAAGCAGACACAGAATCCAGACCTCAACGTCAGGTCATTTGGTGATGGAAATAGTCTGAGGAGTCCACCTAAAAAGGATCCGGACAAAATTTCTCTGGTTGGTGTACTTCAAGCACCAAAAAGTGTATTCTTGCAAACATTCAAAGTCAGCTTTAAACATACGGGTATTATCACGGCTGACAAATTAACTTAACCTAAAACCCAAATAGGTGGTCGCATGGTATACTACATCACTCTCGTGTCAAACTTAATTGCCAGTGATGGGGAGATCAGGGATCGAAATCATGTCTGGTGTACCAAGGGTTGTTTTTCTTAACTGGTTTTCTAATATATATTTACACAAATGCGGGTACATTTTATTTTTAAAGTTATATCTCTCATCTCTATTCCATTAGCGTAACTGATGCATGCGTATAGCCCGAACGGGAGATAAGACTGCCTATAACCCGAACGGGAACTAATTCTGAGTATAGCCCGAACGGGAGATAAGACTGCGTATAGCCCGAACAGGAACTAAGATGGGAACTAAGGCAAGGTTAAAAAAACTTAATCCAAAAGCGTGACCTAACACTAAACCACCATTGAGAAGATATGTATTAATTGGAGAGTAGGAAGGATTTGAATAAAACTAGTAACTATTTCCCACCAGCAACACCCAGAACTAAATTAAGGCTTACTATCAAATTTGTCGACCACCCGCACCCCTTAGCTATAGAAGTTGGATATAAAATAAGAAGTTATTTGCACTAGACCGGTTTTATGAAAATATCATCAAAAACATACATACTTTCTAATTATTTAGGATCTTCAACACTAGACTTGTATCGGGGGTCATATGGTCTAGGACAAGGGTGGGGAAACTTTTGACATTGGAAGGCCGCACTCTTCATGTAGGCCTATAGTGAATTTTGTCAAAATACGATGGTGCACCAGCCATAGATAGATAGATTGATTTATTGATAAATGAATATACTGATAACTTATTTAAAATGATGAAATATGCTAAAAGGCCTCATAAAGCACCTCAAAATGCCACATGTGGCCTTAAGTCTACAAGTTCTTCGTCCCTGGTCTAAGGCATCTGGATTACCGGCGATGGGGAGATAATCGTTATAATATTATAAGGGTGCAACCCACTAATTCAAATGCGTTTCCTCTATGTTACCTTTAACATCCCTTCATATATAATTTTAATGCTGATAGTATTTTTTATCAATTTGTTTTCACTGCGTCTTAAAACCCATTTTTGTTATACGCTTACATTAATTACAATTAATAATGGTAGGGATGAGGAAGGTAGAACTTTATAGAAACTGTACCCTGATTTTGGTAAAGGGAGACTGAAAAACCATTTTGTAAGAACCACTCTTAGCCCACCTGACCAACGTTTGAGCTCCAATTTCCCCGACACCAACAACCCATTTTAACAGTTGTGTGACGCGCTAGATCATGTGATCATCGATGACGGTAATGTACCTTTATAGCTTTTACAACACGTGATAGCCAATAAACTGGACCAACACCTTATCTAAGGCTTGACTACAGACTAGCGGGTCATAAGTTGATTTCTAGCTGGATTAAAAATGTATAATTGTTAGGAATAGTTCCCCATTAAAAGTGATAAACTAATGGCTCGGCGACTGGATGCTCGGCTTGTTTTAGAGTAAAGGTGGGGATGTAGGAGCGCGAGATAAGGGCAGTACTCTCGCAGTTTTTATAGCATAACATATTTTTGGCAAACATAAATAAACATTGTTCCAGTAGGAAGTTAAAGTTAAAATTCTCTTCGCATGGTGATATCAACAGTTGTTGAATATCTTTCAAGGGTGTCCTGAAATTTAATGACTTTTTCTCTTCATTAAAAAAGTTTATTATCTACTGAGGCTATGCTCATGACATATAATCAACAACTGTTGATATCACCATGTTAGGAAAATTAAACTATATATTTCTTCATGAGCAATATTTTATTTTATTTGGACAACAAGATTTAGAATTAAGAAATGAGAAAACACTGGCCTAACTCGCGTCCCCTAAATCCCCACCTTAGGTTAGTTTGTAAGTCATAGGCTTATATAATAATTTATTTAGGAAAGTACACTTGGAACTTCCCTAATAATTAAACCTAAATATCTTTGAGCCAAAAAATACTCTCAGAGGTAGAGAGGTATAAAACGTTAAAGATCCCGCACATACCATATTCTCATATACTCTTTGTTCGTGGCCTACCACAGCAACATTTTGGTAGGACGAAACACTTAGAAAATACAAACTCTTTTTTACAAACAACAATGATGACATTTTAACATTTTATTAGTCATTTTTATGTATTTATAATAGTCCTACACCTTAGCTCAGTCAGTAGCGTGTCTTCCTACTGGGCTAAGGGTCCCGGGTTTGATTCCCAGCATGGCCAAAAATGTATCATTGATGAAAATATGGGTTTACCCTTTCACAGTGATAAATTAACGGCCAGGGACTGGATGTTGTGCCTGTCCTATTCTTAAGTTATATTGTAAGCCATATGAAGCTATGACAGGCCTAGTAAGACGATAGTGGAGAAGTATATTACTTGAATAAAAAACTGACCCAGGCCATAGGCTGGAAACAGTAATGGATGTATAAATGTATTGATAATACCGTTCAAAACTAACAGCCATAGATAAAATAACTTGTATGAATACGTGAAAGACTGAAAGTAGATCCAGTTTTTGGATAAGGTTATTCCTATGAAAATTAGACTGTAATAATCACCTACTTAAAACTCACACTTCTCATCATGTTATTTTGGCTTGAATATCTCAGGTACAACATCAGTATTCTCCGAGATATTGGGTAGAAAAAAAATTAACTCTCCTCAGCGCAGCCTATCGGGATCCAAAAAATCTTATAATCATTACGATAGCCCTGATCGATGTTTGTAGAACATATTTTATTTCGCAAACGTGAGAAAAGTGTTAAGTTTATAACACAGCTTTATTTTAATTTTTTCTATATAACACATTGAACTCATGATATGTTTGTAAAAAAATTTTTAAAAACGGGCAAAATCTTTCTTCTGTTTCTTGTTTTGTCAGTCAACGCACGTAGTCGAGGGCTGTCCTACAGCGGTATAATGGGGTGTCGGGGGGAAAGGGATTGAATGCGAGGGGACAAACAATTTTTTTTATCGACGCCATTTTCAGAGAGCGGTTAGAATCCTTTCTCTCCTTCTCGCTGCAAGGAGGGTCAGGATTTGACCGAGCAAGTATGTATAGCTCTCCACCTGCCCCCTCTCACCCCTTTCACAGCCGTCCAATCGTCACTGGCAGGGGGCACCTGTTGCTACTGTGCGATGGTATCATTCCCACATACATTCACACGCTGAGATATTAACACTTGCTACGCCAGAGTTGACGTCAGTGACTCGGGACAAGTGAGCATTTCAGTTTTACTTTTATATTTTACTAGGGGTTATTTAGGTCTACCTCCGACAAGTGTAATCACCCGCTTCGGTGGCAGAATGCCTTGAGAAATGTTTTCCAATCTGGGGGTCACGGCATGTTCAGGGTGGGCTCTCACTGCTTGTTGAGATTATACCTTTAGAGATCTGCGAGATTGAAACGAGGGAAAAAAAATGTTGATCTTGTATAGAAAGTTAAAAATGAATCTCGAAAATTAGAGAAATTTAAAAAATAAAAAATAACTTCCCTAAGAAGTTTACAAAACAAATCGAGGACTTATTATGTTTAATAATATCGTAAAGACCCGAAAATAGGCCACACTTTTTTCCTAAAAACAACAATTAGAAGTGTTTTGATTATAAATATTGTTTTTCATTATTAAACGTTGACATTATAAACTGTTACACTACCAAATTTAAATTATAAATTGTATATATTGAAGCTATAATAATTTTATTAATCGTGATTGTAATGTTTTGAGTCTTATCTTGAGTGTTTGAATGTTCTAAAGGGTGAGTCACTAAAAAGTAACCCCGTACAATACGATGCATATGCAAGTGGGTAAATGTATAGTATTGTAATACAAAAGTACAGTAGAAGATGATACATGTTTCGATACATTACCTGACACCTGCGCAAGAACGGAGAGGTACGGGGGTAGCTTTTACCCCCCAAAAATAGAAAGGGGTAAAAAGTATAATTCTTACCCCCTATTTCCCCCCCCCCCCCCAAAAAAAAACAAAAACAAAAAAGAAATGTTAAAAAATACCTTCCAAAAAGAACACA
>CABFWO010000944.1:0-71154 GCA_902155825.1 Timema genevievae | reverse complement strand
CCCCCCCCCCCCAAAAAAATACAGTAAACAAATTAGATAATGTAAAGATCTTGTTGAAGCAAGATACAAAGTTCACACTAAGTTAACATAGTAAAAATAAAATGTGCTTGGAGCACACACTGAAAAGATTTTGAAAACTCTGATAGTGATACCAGCTACTGCAGGAAGAAGTTTTTCAATGCTTGTACGAATAAAAATCTATCTTTGCTCCACGATGAGTCAATGTAGACTAAATCAGCTGTGTCTGCTTAATGCATATCCTGAGAGGCTCAACAAAATTGAAATTACAAAACTAGTTAGTGGTTTTATAGCTAGTAGCGAATATAGATCAAATTACTGAAATTACTCAAGATTGTGCGGGTTCGTCCCATAAACTTTCCCCTTTAGGTAGCCCCAAAGGTAATAGTCACATGTGGTCAGGTCTGGGGGACGTGGATAACACAAACCTTTGCTGATAGTTCGTTCGTCTGGGAATGCTTCATCGAATGGGACTAGCGCTACTCTGGACGTATGGCAAGTGGTCCCATCTTGATTCTTGTTGAAATGGGCACCAATCCCGCTGTTCGGAAGTTAGTTGTGCGTAAAAGTGTGCACATACTCCCAGGTGTAACGTCTGTGTTGAAATTCGTCTCAAAGAAGATGGGCCCTATGATCCATCGTGCGGACACAGCACACCACACTACGGTTTTTGCGGCATGGGGCGGTTCTTTGTGGAGAATGTGGGGATTTTCAGTTGCCCAGTACTTAGAGCTCTGAGATTTGATATTCCATATTAAATGGAACCAAGCTCCATCTAACATAGAATATTGAGTTGGATGATCAAACGATGCTCTCGATGAGCCACGTACAGCATTCTACACGTTTCACTTTTGGTCTCTTTTAATTCTTGGACACACGATACGGCCTCAACTTTAAAATGTGCAATGCACAAACACATTTTGTTTGATTTACACTGACTTTCTGGGCTAATTTATGGGTACGTTTCTTGAGGCTTTGGTTAATCCTCTCACAAAATATCGCGAACTACGGATGGAGTACGAATGGCTTTGTTCTTTTTCGCATTAAGTACACTTCCTGTTTCACGCTACTTCTTCATCAGTTGCTGTTTACAGGGTTTTGCTGCTATCCCGGAGGTGGGAGACTGTTTCGCAAACAATCTTAGTGTCTCCACAAAAGATCCCGTACATATATTTCAACAATGACAATCCTTTCTGGCATATTATAAAGCATGAGGAGAACCCACAGCCTGAGCTAAACTGCCCTAAGGGTGCCTCACACGGTGCTGGTTTTATTCGCTTCTGACAAGTTATTTTATTCGCCCTTGTTTTCGCTTGCAAACTCTGTAAACCAGCAGCTTCTTTTATTCGCTAGCAAATGATCATCAATATAGAATAATTCTCCCTAGATGATAAATAGATACATGCTCAACTTGTTCGCTGTCACAAAGTGAAAAGGAGGCTGATATTATTATCATTTTGTTAAAAAAAAGTGTCGTGGGAGGACGGTAGTGAGTGAATCAACTGGTGAATGGCGAATAGCTCGGCTCTCTGCGCGTGCGTGAAGACAGGCAGGTATACGATATTATTTCAGAGTGAGTCGTTGCGCAAGTGCGTTCTTTTTTTGTTTTGAAATTAGTGAGCTGCGGAACTTTTCATCAAAGTATCATGCTTCTTTATAAGTTGATATACCTTCTTTAAAAGCTCTTCAAACTTTTCACAAGACAATCGTACAACTTTACGGTAAGCCTGTGGGTCTTCAAATGCTAGTTCCTTCAACAGATGGTCGGAAGGCCCCTGATATACCCTCCTACCTATCCACTTCCGTACCCAATTACTTATTTTTTTCACTTGATCACAGAATCACGTAATTGAGCTTAACGAGCTCGTACGCAAGTTAAAACTGCAGTACAAAGTACATCCTCCTGTGACGCCATGATATTTAAATACTGTATGTCTCCCAAAATGCTGACAAATTCCTGATTTTTACCAGCACCGTGTGAGGGATCTTTTCACTGGCGAATTATTTATCCAGGAATTCACTTTGGTGTAGCGAATAAAAAAGCTAGTGATCAGCAAATAAACCAGCACTGTGTTAGGCACCCTTTTCGTCTGACAGAACACTGTCTTTCAATGAGACTGACACTGCAGGGAAAGAGGAGTAATACTGTGCAGGTGGCTAGTCGTGTGTTGATTGGCTGTAGATCCATCGCAGTGAGGACTCACTCTGTATAAGCTAATCCAAAGCAAGCGCCAGCCCAAATGTCAAAAGGAACTTTGGCACCCTATAAAAACTATATATTCGATTTAATGCAAAATAATTAAAATTTTTGTACTTTCAAAGGAAGTTTACTCATCTTGTCTGGATATTTTCATGTTCTCGTCTTGATATAGTCTCGAATTTAAAAAGTGATTCCCGTACATCCCTGCTTTTAAAAGCGAGTGTAATGATTATAAGAAGGTTTCAAATTTAAAGAGAAATGTAAACAGTTAAATTGATAAACACTAATAAGTTATCGTTCAAGTTCATTTTAGGTTATTCAACTTTGACATTGTGGAAATAGCAACCTCAGTACACCCTACCGAGATTAAAACCCCAACCTCCCTGTCACAAGCAAGCCAGCCTAAATGAGTTTAACATTAAGACTGTGTGCCCTTCAAGGTGGGTCTTATATTAATTAATGTTGCGACACAATAGTAAAAACTTTTTCATATAGTGTATGAAGTCTTGGAAAAAAAATTAAATTATTTTAAAACTGCCATGAAATGATTTGTATGTGTTTATAAAAATAAATTCTTAGTTAACAAGAAAAATTATTCCCAGATACCTATTTTTAACTCAAACTTAAAGGCCATTTTTGAAATATTTAAAACTATCTAAAATTTGTCATAATTATTATACTATGATTAAATTAATTTATTCTTAAAAAAACAACAAACATTATCAGGTAAGATAGTCTCCAAATACCACTTTTTCAAAAATCAGTAACCAGTAAACTACTATAAAAGGATTAATATGTAAAAACTTAACCCATACCCATTTTTAACAAAACTGTTAGATGTAATCCAACACCTTAATTCAGTTGATGGCGTGTCTGTCTATTGAGCTAAGGGTCCCGGGATTGATTTCCGGAAGGGTTGAATAATTTAGCTTTGGTGAAATTTGGGGTTTACCCTTTCACAGTGATGGATTAACGGCCAAGGGCTGGATGTTGTATCTAGGTTTAGTTTAGTTTATAGGTCGTGTGCTGATATTATAATCATTTGGTTCAGAAAGTGCACGTTAAACACATCAAATAAATGAGAGGAAAAGCTATATATGTGTATAAATATATTTAATGATTCATCAGTAAACTACCCTTAATTTTAGGACTAAGGTCAAAATCAAAATAACCTTCCCGTGACATCTAAATATCAAATTTGAACAAAATCCATGAAACCATTTCAGATCTATGGTCATGGTCAGACAGACAAACATGGATACGGATAGAATTTGTAAAATTCACTTTTTTGGATTCAGACACACATAAAACGTAAAGATCCATCATAATTTAGAGGTTGAAAATTTTCACGATTACAATATTTCTATAATAATTTCTTCAACAATGAGTTGGATGTTGCTAGTTCTATAAGAAAGTAAAAATATAATTGAATACAAATATTTTGACCCAGGCGTATTTTTGGGCCAAAGCATACTACCCTTAAAATTAACTCTTTTTTTCCACATAATCTAAGTATGGCGTCACTCTTGAGTTGGACTGGGATGCCGATGAGGGGAATATCGGGGTTCAAACACCGTCCGGGTGTACGAAGGGTGTTTTTTTTTTCCCAAAATGGTTTACCACTCTTATTTACACTCAAATATGGGTACACTTGTTTAGATTCAACCTTCCTTATACCCATATCGGTGGGCGCATGTTCTAAAGCTTCATTCTCGCAGTAGACTAGATTACCGATGATGGGAGGATTGAGGTTCGAATCTCAGGTGTGTGTACTAAGAGTGGTTTTTCCAAAATAGTTCCCCACGTGAATGCGGGTACACATCTTTAAATATAATCCTTCTCATCTTTAAAACCATTAATATAATTAGTATATATGCGCATAGCCCTAACGGGTAGTAAGACGGGTTGTAAAAAATGTGTTTTTTTTCTTCTTGAATGCAACCGAATTTTAATGAATACAGCGAGCCCCGCATTCTACTCCTTCGAAATAACCTCCTCTTGTAACCCCAACAAACTACGCCATACTTGCAGGATTCCTTCACGCGCGACTCCGATTCTTGTAAGGGCTTGTGTGTGAACTTGACACATGCCATCTCTCACCTTCGCATCCCCTTCACCCCTCTGGTTCTCTTTTACTACTCTTCCTAACACCCCTTTCACTCCCCCCCNGCGACAACATTTCACAATGGTTTATGACAAGGGGTGGGGGCAGAGGGAGGGGGGTTACATCGCGTTCTTCATGAGCGTAAGGGATGAGTTTCGTGAAACGAGGATCCGGTATTGTGTGTTTGTGAAGCACTGGTTTACTCCCCCCCAAGTCGAAATAGTTGGAGGGTTTTATTTTTAAATTTAAAATGTGGAACTGTAGTTGTAGCTTTTATTATCCCTCCGGCACTCAAAATTATACTTTAGTAGAGCAATTTGTTGGCTGAGTATTCTCTAAGAAAACTCACATCGGTGGTCCTGTGGACTAAACGTCCGGCTCATCTATATTCCGAGGTTCTTACAAATACCAACTGGAAGGCTTTTTTCTCTACTAGAGTACTACTATATAGTAGGGATCTGGTAGTAATAAAAGCCTTTCAGAAGGCCATTCATAAGAAAATTGGACTATAGTTTGATATGCTGGTGTCAAGGAGGCCAGGGTTCAAATTCCAGAAGGGGTAAGGAAAGCTTTTCTACATAGTTTTTCTCTCTATATTCATAACACTACTAAAAACTTTCTTATTTCTACATAATTAGAGAATGTGGATGCCCTGCCAATGAACAAAAAATTGGAAAATGAAATCATAATAACCGAAAAGTATAATTTTAAGCTCATTTAGCACATTCAATCTAATTTTCCACTGAGGTTGGGGGTTTTTTAATCCCAGCTGAGTGTCCTGAGGGTTGCTTTTCCTAAGTGGTTAGTTTCCCATTCTTCCTCCGCGCCAATGTGGGTGTATTTTATCTAACTCATACCTTCGTTAATAGTGTAATTAAGTGTGGATAGCTCAGACAGGTAGTAAAACGAGATTTACACACACACACACACAATAATTTAAAATAAATTTGAGATAGGATTCTAAAAGAAGTGTAGCGATCGTTTGTATAATCTAATACTGTCTATTAAATGTTGAAATAAATAATATACACCATTTCGCGTAGTTCCTCTTCCTCTTATAACAAAAAAAAAATCCGATAATGTGAAATAACTAATGTCGTCCGATGCCTTATTTTCGAGATGTGACAAGTGATTAGTGTATTTTTACTATCCCAGCTGTTTGTTTGCTAAATCTTTTGTTGGGCCAGATAAAATCAGTTGGTGGACCGAATCCACCCCTCAGGTCGTAGGTTACTACCGCTGCTTTAGACTACGACCAGTCCCCTACCAGTGTGGTACACTGCTACATTGATGAAATTTACTACCTTACATTACGGCTACAAGGCCACATAAAATTGATGTCACAACGACTTACCAACTAAATTAGTTTTAGAGCACATACAACACACACTTCCTCGGCCGTCCATACACCACTGTGGACCATTTCACCGATAATATATTCTTCAGCCACTATGGTAATCGAGCTCGAGACCCTTTGCTCAGTAGTCAGTCGTACAACTTACTGAGCTAATAATTCAGAACTCAATGCAGAGATTCTTATTAAATACTAAATTATTTGGTTGCAAAAATAGAAACCCTAAATTGAACGTTATAAATGATCATGAACTATTTATCTATAATATATTGTGACAATCTCATTACGTTTAGTAGCATAATAGACTGCCGATGACGGGGATATCGAGGTTCGAGTTTTGGTCGGGTGTACTGTACAGTGTGACCACCTGTGTAACTCAGTATGTTAGGGTTTGGTTGGATTCCTAATGAGGCGTGTCAGTGTCAGCGTATCATTTTCAGTATTTCTTGAAATAATTTGTTGTCTATACAATTTGTAGTGTCGTTTGGTGGCCATGGAAATTTGGTGGCCAAGGAAGTTTGGTGGCCATGGTAGTTTGGGGGCCATGGAAGTTTGGGGGCCATGGAGANGGCCATGGAAGTTTGGGGGCCAAGGAAGTTTGGTGGCCATGGTAGTTTGGGGGCCATGGAAGTTTGGGGGCCATGGAGAGTAAACAAGAAGAATTTTGTATCTACCACAAACGCTTCTCCTCATAGTGCCATGTTATATTAATAGTTAGATGCTGTGATTTATTTTTAATAAATACCTTTTATGTATCAATACGTTTTTACCCATTTTATTCTTTCTACCCTTTTTATAACTTTCAAACTTTTTAACCTTTTACCCTAAAATATTTATCGGGGTCTAAGCAAGGTAATTAATGTGAAAAGGGGCTAAAAGGGCAAAAAGACCATAAAATAGTAAAGAAGAAAATATTAAAAAAAGGATAAAAATTAAGAAAAGGAGAGAAAGAGGAAACTGAGAAAAAGTGGTAAAAATAGAAAAAAGAGTAAAATTGTTTGCAAAGTATAAAAGAGAATCATTAAAAAATATATAGGTATAAAGGTTAAAAGGGATAAAAAGAAATAAATAAGGTAGGAAGATTAAAAAGCCTCAAAAGGGCCAAAAGGAGTAAGCAGTGTAAAAAAAGGGTAAAAGGTTTACGTGCTGAAAAGCGTGAACCGGGCGAAAAAGGTAAAGAGGATAAAAAGGGTAAATAAGGCAATAAGGAAAAAAAAAGCGATAAAAAGGGTATTATTTAGGGTAAACGTGGTAAAAAGTTAAAAAGGTTTCAAAAGTGCAAAAAGGGTAAAATGGGTAGAATGGGTAAACGGGGTAAATAAAGTAAAAACTATGCTAAAATACTTTTGATTAGGTTTAGTTACAACCCATTAACAACCAATTATTTATGCTGTGACACACTTTCTTTTTTTATCAGCACGAACAGGTAGGAGTTCAAAGTATTGTTTATAGAGAAGTTATAACTTAATCTTCAAAAGAAATGTCAGCTTTTAAAACATGTTCAGAATATATCTCTATTTTAACATTGTGTATTAGTCAACTTACCTTTGCGTTTTGTATCACTGTCTAAACCAATAAAGGATTAATATTTAAATATGATTTAAGATTTGGTTACCATACTATGTAGTTAATTCTATATACTAAAAATAATAAAGCTACTTTATAGATTATCCGTGTGAATAACGGGTACGCCAGCTAGTTTACCATAAAATAATGAAAATTGACTACGCACATATGTGTAAAATAGTGTTTGTTACCCATGGGTGAATGGCTATAAAATGTAAAGAAATGTATCCATTTAAATTTAAATAAAACGTTATATTATAAACGAAATTAAATGCTTTGTCAGTTTTTAAAATCCATTTCAAATTAACTTTTAATAAACATTTAAAATTAAAACTGAGCTCGTCTTGAGAAAATTTTAATTTGACTACTTTTATTAAGCTTAGAATATTGTTTTAAAATATATAAATGTCTTGAATAACATTATTATAAAGTTCGATTCTTTTAAAATACGTATGTATGGAGATTTACAAACTCTCACCAGATAGGCCTGTATGTCTACATGATTAATGTAAAGCAACCTATTTGCAAGTTTTGTGTTTATTAATCAATCTGTCTACAGTGCACATCTGGATGGGCTACCCCAGGAAATTAAAGGGAAATGTGAGTTGTTACCAAGAGCGAATTGATGAGTAAATTTATGTTATTATTTTTACTCTTTTTAAGGGAAACTTCTTTCAACTTTTCATTTTGAGGTACAACATTTTGTGTTTGCAAAAGGATTCATAGAGAAATATGTTTTTAACTCTTTTCTGTACTTTCTCCACATAAAATTAAATTTACAAATTAGCATTGCTATGTTTAAAGGTGATAAAGTAATCATTTTTAAGAGATCTCCTATTAAGTATGAAATAATAGTTACATAGAACCTTTATTGGTTTCAAAAATTACAATGAACCATAAAATATTGAATGGTACAAAATGTATTAGACTTGTCTTGTCTTCTGGTTGGTTCATAAATGGGAGGTCGGGGTTCAAATCATTGGTCGGGTGGATTGAGATTTATTTTTCTGAATATTTTATCACTCTCCCTCCACCTAAATGTGAGTACACTTTATATAAATTATACATTAATTAACTAATTAATGTAAATATTCTGATGGATGGAGGGAAAACTAAATTCTGAAAGTTCTTACAAACACTCTTTGGAGATATTAATGTATTCTTAAGATGTCTCATTTGGCAGATTGCATGTCACTTTATTGAACTCTTGACACAATTATGATGACATTTTGCAATAATTGTTTTCATATATTTTGAAAAGCTTATAATATGGCGTTTACTGATGACATGTAGGAATATTTCAGAGGAGCGAAGTTTCCAGATGTCTTCTGTTCCGTAACGCATCCTGAAGGAGCAAATGGCTCGTAAAAGCAAGAGACAGCCAGAGTCCTTATTCTAGTTTTGTTGTAGTTGTCGTTGTGACAGCCGCAATGTTTGTACCACCTGGCGCTGAAGAGAGATGCCTAACGGGCGCCCCCTCTCTTGTGATATATGAGCAGCTTAGCAGCTCTTCTATCACTCCTTTCACTATAACCGCTACAAATTGTTTCTACTTCCTCCTAAACATATACCATGGTACCTTCTTCTCTGCAGATCTCTCGGTCCTGTTGTTTTGTCACAGACTTGAGTCGTGCGACGTGCTTTTGTGATTTGGATGTTGTCTTCTTCACTTTTCTCCTATTTACTTTCATTCTAAGTTCAACCAGTACGTTCATTCAACTACACATTATTTCAACCAAGTTGGTAGGTGGAAATTTCCAATTTTATCATCATATCTTCGCAATGCTTTAAGATACGAAATAACCTATCGTTGAAAAGTTGATAGTACTAATAAAAAAAACATTTAACTGACATATAAAATTATAAAACCAACAGTTTATGTGATATTAACAAATATATATTTTATTTGGGGTCAGAGAAATATATCGTTACATTCTTTGGTGGACTATGCTTCTGTAATATTGTATTTTATTTTATTGGAGCTCTTTGTTGGAGTGTCTGTGCAACAATTTGTATTATTTAGTTTCACATCTTACATGTTTTGAGTAAATATATCTATTTTTTAATAAAAAGAGCGAAAATGGTGCGGTGCAGTTCACAGTACCACTTGTTTGATCTAGAGAAGTACCCAAATATATTTTATTTTTATAAAGTTTACTTTTAAAAAGTGTTGTAATATTTTATTTTCTCGCCAATTTCAATAGAAACTTAAAATAAAGTAGTATTCAATCTCAAAATAAATTTTATAGAGGGATTAGTCAAAAATAACGCCAATTATTACGTTTGCTATGACGTCACCGTTGTTATTTTTCTCCTTCTTTATTGAATACTTTTACCTTCTTGCTACCTTACAGGTATAGAAAGTATTGATCGTCAAAATAATCGAACTCGATATTTTGATGGATGTCGACTTTTCATGACCCCCCGAATCAATAAAAAAAAGTGTTTTTTTCAATGCCGTCTGTCTATGTGTCTGTTTAACCCTAAAATTAAGGGTGGTTTAATAAAGGGCCAAAAGAGAAATAAATCGATTTTCTCAAAATTGACTCTAACGATTTTGATTAAAATTCGTATTTAGGTGTTGATTAAGATTATTAATAAAATTGCTATTTTCATTTTTCTATGGAAATGACTTATGATACTTTATAGAAGCGGAAATTTCTGTATTTCCGCAACTATTTGAGATACAAAATAACTTATCATTGCAAACTATTAAAAATAAAAGGACTTTTATTTGAAATATATATCTATAAAACCAATAGTTCCTGAGATATTGGCAAATATATTAATATAATTTAATGAGTTTTAGTTGTACAGAAATACTACTAAAATTGTAACGCAATAATACTCCAATGCCATAAAGTAAGTAAATAAGTAAGTTTCTCAAAAAGTGTATGTTCTTTTTCCTTTAACCTCTTAGGTGAAATGTTTGCACAGCAATGGTCCATCTCCTTCAATTTAGACTCAATAGTCAATATTTATCTTTTTTATTGGTATAAATTTATAAATGAAGAATTTAATGGCGATGCAATAACCATAAGATGTGCAACCCTTAATAAAATGTCGAAAATAGCTCTGGTTTGCTGGTGTATATAATTTCGTTTCACATATATTAGGAGTTTTGAGTAAATATCTCAATTTTTAAACAATGGAGTGAGAAAGTCCGTGCGGAGTTCTGTACCATTTTTTTTAAATACAAAAAGATCATAATAATGGTAATAGATCTAAAAGCTACTAATTCAGAGAAAAATAGTTTTTAGCAAAACTATTATATATTAAAAAGTGGCATGCACGGTATTAACCCTTCAGCCACAAAAACAGACTTTAAACAATGATTAACCTTTACTGTTGAGAATAAGACAGACGTTTTTATCTAAAGTTTTATTTTTAAATATCTACAAATGAGCAAACCCCGGTTATTCTCAAACGTATCGTACGTAGCTTATAAATCACTCTCACATACTATGAGGCCACGTAACCCCATTTGTTGATATCTTTACGTCGTGGTCGCCCCAAGCGGTTGTTTTAAATTAGCACGACGCGTATTGTTGGGAAGAAGACGTATTGGGATCTTGGACCATGATGAATGTCGCCCCATCCATCCTTAGACTTAACACTGTGACGTCACGATATATAGATGCTAGAAGCAGAAGGAAGGAAGTCGCATAAAGTCTGTTCAGCGTAGGAATTGTTTTCTGAAAGGCCCTTTCCCCTACCAGAAATATATTATATGGTAGGATATTGTTGGAAAAAATACCTTTCAGGGAGTAGTTCCTACCATGAATGGAGTATACCCCCGGTTTTGTAGGAACGTCAGAAAAAGTCTAATTTACAAATAAATTCTCTCTTAGAAGATAAATATAGAGTAGCCAACTTTGACAAAACTAAACTAAACAATAATACACTAAACCATCTCACCCAAAAAATATTTAGTTAAATTTAGTATAGTAATTATCAATATTATTGTTAATACAGATATCAAAATCAACATATTAAAATTATTTATATAATATCCATGCATATAATTTTGACCATACATAATTTACCAAAGAAGAAATAAATAAAACAAATCATAAAAAAATTATTCACATTAAATCAATCAATAGCGTAATTATAATAAAACATGATTGAATGTTGATTAATACCCATTTAATATATTAAAAATCAAATCATCAAACAAGAAATTAATCCCCAGTATGAATAGAAATTAATTTAATAACAAACTAAAACTTTATATAAGTCGTGCATAAAGATAGTCCTTATAAAAGGACCTAAACTACTTTACTTTAATATTAACGACAACATTCTACATTCCTTATACAATAGTTGTAAAAATTGACACTGTTTGTAATAAATGGCAGAAGGATAACACAAGGCTAAGCGTATGAATACATTAAAGTAGTCCTTCCTAAGGTGATTCAACTCTTTAGAAAAACATTTTAATATAATGTTAGTTTATGTTAAAATTTACTCTTGAAATTCAAGATTTATAAAATTTGCATAACATTTTAAAAGTGACATCTTCACAGTGCGACATGACCTATGAATATATATAAAGTTGATTTCGTAATGTTTTGAGTTTTCAGATAAGTTTCATCCTATGATGGCCGCCATATATCCAAGCCATCACGAAGAGAGCCTTCAAGAAAATATAGAAAATAGATGCAAACTAACCAACATTGACATAAAGCCACTATATATGTATTTTAAACCTGAAAAAATTTACACCTTTTTTCAAAAATCATAGTTATAAAATATATGGTTTTGCGTATGAATGCGTGGTTGTCGATTTAGTAAAGTTTTAAACTTTAATATTATAAAGGTATGTTTAACCTTTTGTGAGCAAGAAACTACATACATTTCAAAGTTATAAATGTTCTAACAACCACCCGCACATCGACAAAGGTGTCAGTCTCGTATTGTCTAATTTTTCAGTGATGGGCAGGTCTCGAGCAGCTGTACTAAAGTGGAGTTTGTTAATTGCTATCCAATTTTCCTCCACACAAATGAGGACACACTTCCTCTTAATTCTTTAATTTACTTATCCCTATCTCATTTGTGTGAATATGCAGATAGTTCAGATGATCAGCACAAAAGATATTATTCTAAAATATAAGTATTATTTTTGCTTCAAAGTAATATATAGTATTTTATCCAGTGCTTCTGAAAATTTGTGTGAAATTTTTATAAAATAGCATATATACATACAAAAATAAATAAAAATATATATAGGCCTACAAACATAGGCCTACATACATTCATACATGTATACATACATAAACGCATATATATAAGTACATACATACATCATACATGCATACATACAAGCGTATATATAGATATATGTATGTATATATATGTATATATATGTATATATGTATATAGCCTATGTATATATATATATACGTGCGTGTGTTTGGATTTATGTAAGCTTGTACGCATATATGTTTTATTCATGTATATATATACACGCTTATATATACACTAACAATATATATGTATATATACACCAACAGTATATACACCAACAATATGTTTCATATAATCGGGCTTAGCACCTTCTTATACCGAGATCTAGATATTTCACATGTTGCCTCGCAAATGTTGATAGAACCCTAATTTGTTTTACAAGTCCACATCAACATTCATGTAAAGTAGAAAGAGAACTGTTTAGATTGAGAGGTTTTTCTGGGTGAAGGTTAAAACCACAGCCTCACAATCTAGTCCAGACATTTTTTGTGGTTCTGAGTTTCAATGTCATTCACCCTTCATTCAATAAATATAATTATACTCGTATTTTCATGTTAAATTTGCTTTTTGACATATTTCTTTAGTGAATCTCATTTATTTGATAATATTTCATAACGTATGATACTTGATTTGGTTGGAATTGAGGTAGCCAGCATCAGTAGCTTTATATCTCTAAAACATTCTTATCAAGTAAATACTATACACATTTTATTAGAATGAAACTTTAACTATATTGGAATTCCGGTAAGTAGAAACTTTTAGAAAATGCAAACATATTTTTCCGGCCAAAATGTGTAGTATTTTACTACATTTTAAGTGTTATTTTATAGGTATTTATAGTAATAATTATGATAGTTGATAGTTTGTTAATTAATTTATTTTAGGTATTATACGTGCACTTTCTAAACCAACTGACTATATCAGCACACGAGAACTTCTATGAGTGCGAGTGAAAGGGCCTAACAATTTTGCTGGGAAGGTATTTTCACATACCTTCCAGGGTTCTTTTACACGCCACAATCGACCTGTGACAGACGGTTTTACTGTAATTCCTCTCCGAAGGAAATTGTACTACGGAATTTTCATCGTTCAAGAAAAACCCGTTTACCTCGTCTGGGTTTGAACCCATGAACAATGGATTTTGAGGCTAGCATTTCCCCTTAATAGCACCGAAGTCAACTAATTGATAGTTGCAGACCACATTACTGGGCGTATGAATACGTGAATGTAGATTTAATAGCTTTTCTAGCTGTTTGACAAGTCCCTTATTAAAGTTTTACTGTAAAACAAGGTCGAGGCATCATTAGCACGTAGAACGTAGCACGTAGCCCTTCTATGTATTGTTTGAGTCATTTTTATACGCCAAACATTTTGAGTGCACGAAATATGTGAACGTTAACAAATTATATATTGCCCCTTATTTATGCAACCTGATAACATACACTGATAAGTAGTAAAGAGGAATATTGTACGCTTGATTACAACCCAGCGGTCAAGAAACATCATATATTTGCTTTTCAAAGACGTTTTTACATTCAAACTCCAGGCGAATGCCAGTAAATTTTGTCTTTCTCAAACTCATCTATCCTTTTCTTGCTAAATTAAGACATTTATTACTATAAATTTTAGCACCGCGTCTTACTACCTGTTCGGGTTATACGCCTGTGTACTAATTACGCTAATGGTTCTAGAGATTAGGAAGATTATATTTATAGGAGGTGTACCCGCATTTGTGTGGAGGGAAAGTGGAAAGCCATTTTTTAAAAGCCCCCCTCAGTCCACCTGACCGAGATTCGAACCTTGATCTCCCCATTATCAGCAGTATAGTTTACTGTGAGAGTAGCGAGTTAGACCGTGCGGCCACCAAAGCGGGTTTCAATATTTTTGCTATTTTTTTACAAGCACTTGGTCTGACACCTTAGCTCAGTCAGTGATGTGTCTGTCTAATGAACTAATATTCCAGGGTTCAATTCCTGGCATGGTCAAAAAAAATTATCTTTGGTGAAATGTGGGCTTCCCCTTTAATAGTGATGAATTACCGGCCAGGGGATGGATGTTATGTCTGTCCTAGACTTAAGTTAGTTTCTAAATCGTGTTCTGATATAATCAGTAGGTTTAGAAAGTACACGCTAAATACTGCAAATATTTTTTTAATGCAGGCACTTTAACCAGAGCCGTAACGTTATAGAATTCTGGCATTCAGTGTCAAGGTTAAGAGTGATAACGCCTAAACTAACCCCGTGTACAATATCAGCCTTCTGGGTCAGAGTAAGGCGTGTTAACTCCAATGATAACCCATTAAGTAAGATAACAAATAAAATAAAACCTTAGTGCACCCGATTAGGACTGAAACCCAAGCCCCCCAGATCCAAGTCACAATCACCATTCCCTATCAGCACTGCTGGTGGGATCATAAAATAGAGCTCTTATTGAAATGTCGAAACTATCGACACTTTGCCGTTGTTCATGCTCATTATCGTTTGTTTTCTATATTTCCGTTTGTAAGTAGTTCATTCCGTGGACTGGATGAATATAATTACCTGCATGTTTTGTTTTTATATGTTTCCTCTGTTCAGTAATACATCAGCTTTGATGTGACTTCCGTAGTTTATGAGATCTTCGTTGTAATATAAATCGTTTTTAAGCATTGTGTTTTATTCGCGTGGAAAAGTTAAAACTCGTGAGGCGAACGTGAAATATACAGAAAGATGTGAATGGTCATATTATTTTTTTACGTTCTCTCTTGAATTGAGTTGAAGCTATAAATAAAAACTATTTCATTATTTATGTACATTATATTGCGAACATAAACATTGTTCTATGAAAGCTATTTGAATAAATTTATTTGTAGAGTCGAGGTCTTTTGGGAATGAGCTGTCAAAAAATGGTAATTTTTTTTTCTCTCCGATTCACTTTAGCGTCAAGGTTGCAACTTCTTGATTATGATGGAATGTTACATCAATAAACAAAGGAGAATTGGGACATTAATTGAACGTGTGGACGGAATGATTGATACATTTACGTTAACTTTTCGGATGTCTCAGAAACAATTGGAACCAAGTCGAGGTGTAGCTTAAGGTTACACACAATAGCATATGAATGATTTATATCAGGGGGCATAATTGTTGACTAATTTGTTGAGTCAATTTTATGTGAGTGGTCAAATAATCTAACGGAAATATCTGGGTATAAATCCAGGTGGGGTGTATTGAGGGTGTTTTACCCTAAATTATTTTCCACTCGCCCTCCACTCAAATGGGGGGACCACTTCTTCTAAATTATACCTTCATCATCATTACCACAGTTGTGTAGTTAGTAATATGCGTGTAACCCGAACGGGTAATAGGATGCAGTGCTAAAAAAATGATACATCGTGAACTCCAAATCATTGGCACCTTATCTGCCTTCGCTTGAATATTACACGACTTTAACCTCGTTAGTACTTGAAATACTTGAGCAGTTAGCGTTTTAAGTTATTGCACCTTGACAATCTTGCTCACAGTGAGAGGTCAAATAGGTCCAGGAAAATCTGGTATAGCCCCAAGTGTCACTTGGGAGCATTTAATACTTAGCATTACGTCTTACTACCCGTTCGGGTTATATACTTAAGTACTAATTACGCTAATGGTTTTAGGGATGAAGAAGGTTATGTTTAGAGGAAGCGTTCCCGCGTTTGCGTGAAGGGAGCGTTAGAAACAATTTTGAAAAAACTCCGTATCCGACCGAGATTCGAATATTGATCTATTTCCCCATCATCGGCAATCTAGTCTACTACGAGAGTTACGCCTTAAACCATGCGGCCACCAAAACGGGTCCAACTTAAGTTAAATCATTCAATACGGTATGAAATGTGTAGTTGTGTTTAGAAAATGTACGGTGAATAACCCAAATCAAAAAAATAATAATGATATTAAATTGAAATAGCAGTAATATTTTAACCACCTCCAAACCCAAATCAAAAAAATAATAATGATATTAAATTGAAATAGCAGTAATATTTTAACCACCTCCAAGCAACATTTGTAACGTTTTTCAATCCAAAACTAGTAGGAAACTAGAAAATAAATAGTTGCGGTCATTAAACATGGAAGTAATTGAATCATTCCTTTTGCCTTTGTTTGAAGTAAAACCGAACGCACAAGATCCTACGTCAGCGATTACAACAACAACACGTGCTGTAACGGGGGACTGCACAAAAACAGCAAACAGTTGTTAGGAGTTTATAGGAGTTTCATTGTGTTCAACGTGCATAAAACCGACTCATTCCGTATGCTCGGAGTCAAACCCACACGCCCTATACTAAATTTATAGTCCCTTCCGTTTCTAAACAGCAAGCTGGTAGATTACCCAATAAAACCAAGTTTCCGGAGTAATGTGCTCTAGTATATTAGGCCTTTTTGTTTCTATTAACTCTAAGATGAGCTGTTCTTTCTGTTTTCTAAAATATAGAAAGTATTGCTATCTTGAAAATTTTCGAATTTTCGATACTGACGTTTCATGTGCCTCCGAACTCAAACGATATGTTTTTATTATGTATATACCAAGGGCTACAACTGGAACAGTTTCATGGGTTTCGTTCAAAATTGGCTTTAAAAATAAGGGTAGTTTACCGAATAATAATTTTTTTAAACTGGAAATTGTTTTAAAATAGCTGTATGATATAGTATCTGAGGGACGTTTTTAATTATAAATAGCACTTTCTACTTGTTTTTAGGAGAGCAGAGAGAAACTGATAATCGATTTGTTTAAATGGTTATAAAATACAATGAGAAATTATCCAATATTGGGGGTCGTAACATTTATTTTATTGTTAGGTGCTTCTTTTCTTAAAAAAAACTATTGTTTTCAAAACAAGTTTATCAACGTATTTATTTAAGAAGTAGGAATAAAGAAGGTAGTTTATAGGAAGTGCACCTACATTAGTGAGACGATGAAATACATAGAGTTAAATAGATTTACGTCAAAAATAGTCAAACTTTAAAACCAGAGCTACCTTTAGGAATATTATTCCATAAAAGCCAAAGTGAAATTTAAAAAAAATTGGAGATAACTTAAATGTATTTTTGATTACCAGCCACTTTAATTAAATGCTTTGCTTTTCAAAACATGTGAATTTTGATAATATTCTAGCACTCGTTTTTGATGCAGATATAACTGAATTGGTACAATACAATTGATTTTCATGCATGTGTCTGTGTCTTTATAAATAAGGATCAATTATTATGTTTTGATCATAATTTGCTAGAAATGTTAATACAGTAAGTAATACATATACAAAACTAGCTGTAAAATGTATTTGATAAAATTAATTTAGAAAACTAGTTTCAAGACTGTCGCTAAAACCTTTCTAAAATGATATCAACAAATTTATTAAGGACCCATAGGCAACGTATATATATATATATATATGAATTCAACAAGAAATTGAAAATTCTGATTTTTTAAATCATTGCTGACCTCGAGACTTTGTGTTAATTTAATAAAGTTGTTTTTCATAAAAAAAAGCTCCCTTTTGTGTCATTGTCAAAATTCCATGAAACATAAAACGAAAGTTATGAAGATTTTTTCCCTATATGAATGAATGAGTGTCCGCTGACCCAAATAGATGTAAATAGTTCCTACGGACGAACGATGCATCTATCAGGATGCCACGTCTATGGAGGAGGTAGGTAGTGGTAGATGGGAAGGGATGGTGACAGGGCTGATGGATGGGCCACCACTGCCCCAAGGGCTCGTCATCATTAAACTTCTTTGGTTTCATTTGTGGAGGTAAAGTATATAAAAAAAAAAAGTAAATGTGGACGGGGATCTCCCCTATTCGCCATTGAGGGAACTTGCCTGTCATATTGACTTGGTGGAAGGAGATGAATGAGGGAATGAATACGATAATGTTTTAAAGAAGTGGCTGGGATTTATGGAGAACTACTCGTCAGAAAATCTGGCCATTGGATCAGACTTTCCCAGAGGAAATTCCTACCCTCTTCAGTGTCCTAATACTCTAATACTCTAATGCTTCACTCTCGTGTTAGACTCTTCTGATGGTGGAGGAGATTGGGGTTTTAATCCCGGTTGGTTTTACCAAAGGTATTTTTTTCTTAAATGGTTTCCCACTCTCCCCCACGTAAATACAGGTGTATTACCTCTAAAATACTTACTTCATCATCCTTACCTCATTAGAGTAATTATAATATATGCTAGACGCAGCGATTTTCAAAAAAAGAGAGGAAATTCTTAGCTCTGTGATAGATATTCACCCACATTGGAGGGCATACGGATTAAATTTCCCACGTATTTCATCTGGTTTTTCAGTGATGCGGAGAGGGTTCTAATCTTGGCTGAGAGAGCTGAGGTTTTTTCCTAAACTGTGTTTACTCTCTCCACACACACATTCAGGTATATTTTCTATAAGCTATACCTTCCTACACCGACCCCATTATCGTAACTAATATCGTATCAACCGAATGGATGGAAGGGCGTTGGAAACTAACATGTTAAGGTAAGGTATTTTTGAGATGTTTTGTTCTTAGTTTCTTTTTAATTCTTTTCTCTAATATTTAGAACCCCTAAAATCATCATAAGTTTTGTCTTATTTTTAATTGATATTAAATAATGTCATTTGTTTTATCATTCTGATTAAAAATGACGGATTGAAACAGTTCTTGGTTAGCTTTAATTTTTATAAAATGATTCAATAGCATGACACATTAAAACCTGGCTTTTGTTTTGGATTTTTTTAAATTAATATTATAAGTTTTTATTTTGTGCCACTATAAACAAGGATACCTGAGTCTTTTTTGTATAGGGGAGAGGGGAGAGACAAAAGTATATTACGTCCCGGTTAAATTAGGTTGAACAAAAAAACATGGGGGTGAGGGAGGACAAAATAACGTTATGTCTAGGTTAAGCTCAGTTGAGTAAAAACATAAAAGTGAAGAGGAAGAGAAGACAACATTTTTTAAAATTAAATAGAGTTATGATGTAGGAATTATTGGTTTGAACAAAATACTAATGAGGGCTTGACAAGATTTTCCAAATAGTGTTTGATTAAAATTAAAATATATTATTATTAGCACCGCGTCTTACTACCCGTTCGGGTTGTACGCACTTACGCTAATGTGTAATGGTAGGATGATTGTGAGATGAAATGGAGGACCTACAGTTTAACGTGGGATCCGAACCACGGTGGAGGCCTAGCATTCCTCACATTTACAAGTTGTGATTAATACACATCTTGTCAGAGGTGAAGGAAGGGTTTGGCAATCAGATAAATCTGTGCCGGGACCGAGGTTTGAACCCCGGACCCCCAGCACAGAAGTCTGACACCTTACCCCTAGACCACCAGGTCACCATTAAAATATAACAATGCAATTTTTAAATTTTAGTATCACTAAACACACAAAAGAAATAGTCAGTGTGGTGAGTACAGATATAAAAGTAAACTCCATTTTTTAATCACTTGATATTTAAAAGAATTAGTGTTAATAATTTAATTATTTCACTATGTCAACATTATCTAATAATTCTAGATAAGTGTTAATAACATACATATGACATTTTAGAAAACATTCTAAAAAATAGTTGAAACTAAGGAGTGGTTATAATTAAAGGTTAAGACTTAGATATATTGCTCTAGAAATATATATAAAAGATTAAATTTATAGATTAAACCTTTGCTAAATTGGTAGAAGATTAAGTGAAATTACAAGTCAAAATGTATAATTAGAATTTACTTCTGCTGGAAAAACATATTATCAGATATAAACTTTTATATACAATTAATAACGCATCATCAACTAGAAAATACACGTGTTGATTACAAGTCAACATATATTTTAGACTTGTCATCAACACGTGTATGGTCTAGTTAATGATGCATTATTTATTGTATATAAATGTTTATATCTGATAAGATGTTTTTTCACCAGAGGTAAATTCTAATTATACATTTTGACTTGTAATTTCACTTAATCTTTCACCAATTTAGCAATTGTTTAATCAATAAATTTAATTTTTTTATACATATTTCTAGAGCAATCTATCTAAGTCTTAACCTTTAACTTTAACATACATATGATTTAAACGTTTTTGTTTCGTAGTGGCCTGGAGGTATGTTATTACTCTGCGTATCATTGAAAATGATCTTTCACTTGTTGCAGATGTAGCAGGGACCAGGGGGATACACAAATCAAGAAATAGTTTCTTCGTTTCAGGGTGTATTTCTTTGAATTTATTTACAAGGTCTTCAACATTGTTTGGAGTTTGAATTAATTGTTAGATAAATTTCTTTTTTTTTTTAAGCTTTGCCTCATCAATTCCAAATTCTGATATATCAGCATTTAAGATGTATTCATCGCATGATGATGAGCTATCAGCAAACTCTTCTCCAAATGAAGGTAGTTTTCAAGTCCAGGCTGTTCAAACCTATATACTAGGTAAGTGTTGTCCTATATTTATTATAGCGCAGCACTTCAGGCGTACTAAGTCTGACTACGAAACTGGCCCGGGAAAAAAATATCACATTGGTGGTTGCCATTGCAATGATTTTAACATTTTGATACACTAAACCAGTAACCTGTAACAATGCCATTTTAATAGAAGTTCTTGGTAGTGACTAGGATAAGCTAGGTTTTTTAAAAAGTATAAATATTGAAATATAGGCTACTAATATTTATAATAGGCCATCATAATAGACAAAATGTTCTCATTCCAAAATTTTATTTCTCAGAATTTTAAAAATGATAAATTAAATGATTTATATATTTTGAAGTGCGGCCATTGTATGAAATAAACCAAAACTACTAGCTCTATTCATTTAACTTATGAAATATTTCACTAAATATGTTTCAAATGTGATCATATTACAGGTAAATAATCTTCACCCTTTTATTGTTATTTAATCTGCAAATTGTTTTAATCCAAAAATTAACTTGTAAAACTGTTTAGCTGTAAACTAAAGTAAATTCTTTATCTAGTTAAATAAATGCCATTCTTTCACGTATAATCTTTCTACAAAATATTTGCACATTTCTACCTTACTATCCACATCATGACATTTGAAACCAAAGCTCTATATTTATTTTCTTTCTGACGTTGTTTAATTTAATTAATGCTCTGTCTACGTAGGTTTCCACTGTGTGTTGAAACCCTGTATTTTAAGAGTGACTTTGTTTTACCTCTAGGGCTGAGCAACGTAGATGAGTCAGGTACAACAGAATTATTCTTTAATGAGTCAGAGCCTCTTCTATACCATTCTACGCTAAAATTAAACAAAGGAGGAAGTCTCTGTTGCCAACTTGACTCGTGGGTTGGAGAAGAAATGATTTGGGTACATGCGGCTTGAATGGTGGCTCCATGGTTTAAAGTGTCAGGCTTGCCAATAGAGTGTATTGTCGGTGACGGGGAGGTCGAGGTTAAAATCTCGGATGGGTGCCCTAGGATAGGTTATCACACGTGAATTATCAATCATCTGCTTTAGTGGCCGCATGGTCTAAGGCGCTACTCTCGCAGTAGATTAGACTACCAACGATGGGGAGATCAAGGTTCAAATATCGGTTGGTTGTACTGAGGGAGGTTTTTATAGAATGGTTTTCCACTCTCTCTCCATGCAAATACGAGTACACTTCATCATATTATAATCTTCCTAATCCTTAAAATCGTTAGCGTAATTAGTAGGCCTACATAAGAGTATAAACCAAATGGGTAGTAAATACGTGGCGCTAAAAAAACTTGCTTTTTGGCCTACTATCCAACATCTTATCTCAGTCTGTAGCATGTATGTATTTTTAGCTGAAGGTCCCGGTATCGATTCCTGGCATGGCCGAACTTTCTATATTTGGAGAAATGTGATTTTCCCCTTTCACAATGATGAATTGACGGCTGGGGGATAGGTGTTGTGCCTGTTCTATATTTTAAGTTAGTTTATAAGTCGAGTGCTGATATATTCAGTCGGTTCATAAAGTGCAAGTTAAATACAACAAATAAATGTAAAAATGAGAAAATATTTCCTTTTTCCCTACTCCACGCTAATGTGGATACACTTTCTTTAAACTACTTTAAATTATACCGTTAATAACCTTAATTGAAAACCAACTAGTATAATTTTCTAAGGCCTTAAATTCGTATCGCACTTGTCACAGTTGAATCGGAGATTAGAATCCTGGCCGGGTACAAATGGAATTGGTTCTCAAAATGCAACTTTCCTGTCAAAAGTCACATGTATTTATCTCTTTTGTTCCGATCCATTTATTTTTTAGGTTCTTCCTCACGTTTAACGTCTTAAATTAAATTGTTAGTTACACTTTTGTTATACAGTAATTACTATGACTACATGACGTAATGACACGCAATCGACTATAGAGACTATTTATAATATATAAAACCTCATGGTAGCAAACGAGCTATACCGAGAGAGCGACCATCAGATGTTGGCAAAAATAGGGCCAACATTTGCGGATATAGGGTGTCATGTAGTCAGCACAACGAGCCCTCCAGCCGGTATTCTCAGTTTCCTAGACCAAAACTATTACTGTTTTGCTCCCCCAATTGTCTTCACGAGGCTGAGTTGACACCGTTTGAGACCCAATGCTTCACAGAAAAACCTGGAAGCGCCCTGAATCGAACCCATGACCTCTGGATCTGTAGCCAGGAATGTCAGTAAGATATTATATATAAACACTTTATTTAGAATTCTACGGGTTGTCCTTAAACGTTGTCAAATAATCCACAAGAGATGAGCTTACGTCCGTCACCTGGCATGGCAGTCTCGAAAGGTGGATTTTGTCTTCCTTGTGGCATTTACTGTTGCTGTCTGAGTTGCTGTAGGGTGTTCTTTTGTGACCCGAATGTCTGTGGAATGTGCTGTTGCGGCCCGGTTTGAAGGTGAAATGATTGTGCTGTTGCTGTGGAATGTGATACTGTATCTCACCCCTAGACCACAAAGGTGGTCGATTTATCATATATGTATATTATTTTATTTTATAAGTTCACTCCAGGTTCAATATGGAATGGCGCAGACAAGATACCTAACCTGAAAATAGGAGAGCGAGCATTTGTCTGAAAAGAGGATAGGAAATGAAACTCCAATGTATCCTATCAGAAAGAGATCCTTGGTACCTCAGGTTGAAGTCAGAATAGCTGACACCTCTTCTAAGACTTCTTCTTACCCTTAGAGGTACTTGGTTTGACCAACTTTTATTTTCTATGTCACGTGGTAGAAAAGAGGCTGTAGTGAATTCAACTTTGCTTACGTTTGTCTACTCCGTGTGAAAGCAGGTACTTGTACTCGCCAATATTGTCATTTTTGTAATACTTACATCCATTACTGTTTCCAGCCTGTAGCCTAGGTCAGTTTTTTATTCAAGCCATATATGTTCCACTACCGGCCTGCTAAGCTTGTCGTAAATTCATATGCCCTATAATATAACTTAAGACTAGAACAGACACAACATCCAGTCCCTGACCGTTAATTCATAGCTGTGAAAGGGTAAACTCACATTTCACCAATGATGAATTTTCAAGCCATGCCAGGAATCAAACCTGGGACCCTTAGCTCAGTAGACAAACACGCTACCGATTTAACTAAGGTTCTGGATTTTTTCAAATACAACTATAATACATATTAATAGTATAGCTACTGTCGTACTTTGTGTCTTACTACCCACCCAGTATATGTATATAATTACACAACTTAGATATGAATGAGGAAGGTAGAACTCTGTTGAAATGTAGCAACATTTAGGTTGAGTAAAAATATATTATTTTGCGTAGGAAGGTTNAGGTTGGGGAGGGGGGGGATTGATCGTGGTACACTCGAGCGAGATTTGAACTCAATTTTTCAGTTACCGTAAAACCAGACAGTACGGGTCTTGTGTAGTTTTAATTACAGCTAAAACTACTCGTCAAATCTAGATAAGATAGTTTTTTATGAATAACAGCCAAAACACGATCAACCAATTGTAGTTTATAGTGTACAATAAAACTAGTAAGAATTACTTATCATAGTGTTATTTTTAAAATCAATGTTCTCTTCAATGTACATTGTTAAATGAGGAACAGCACGGATTTAGGGAACAAAGTTCTACAATAGACTCGATCTTTACCATACCAAAGCTGATAGAAAGAAGGTATGACTTTGAGATACTTATTAATAGTATTTATAGATGTTGAGAATGCATTTGATAGCGTGGACAGAAATAAAGTTTGTAAAGCGACGGAGGACGCCGATGTGGTATAAAGGAGTTGTATTGAGAGTAAAAAGCATTTATGAGGATAACAGTAGTCGTGTTAAGACGGAGAGTGGGAGGACGGAGTGGTTCCAAATAAAAATCTGAGTGAAGCAGGGGAGTGCCCTTCCACCACTACTATTTGTATTGGTAATGGAAATGTTCATGAATAAAGTGGCAGGAAAACTCGTGGAGGAAAGAATGAAATTCATGATGTTTGCTAATGAATTGAAGGTATGGGGGGAGAAGGAAGACGATGTACAGGAACAGCTACAGGAATGGAATGAGGAAGTGAAGGAGTTTAGAATGAAATTTAGTATGGTGAAGTGTGGAGTTATAATAATGACAAGGAAGAGTATAAGCTAAGAGTATAGCTATTTGAGCTAAAGGGCTGGATGGAGTAGAGCTGAGAAAAGCCCATAACGTAACATTGGAGCGTGATTGAGGTGAAAGAGGGAAGCAGAAAGAATATAATGGGAAAAGAACAGAAGGGAGAGTTGTTATATTGGTGTGTATGAGACCTGTTATGGAGAAGTAGCTTTGGAGTGTAAGAAAGTGCTGTACGGGGTGTACTTTGTACCCATTATCACACATGCAGCAGAAACATGGACAGTGATTGTAAGTGAGATTAGGAAAGGGGAGGCTATGGGAATGAAGTTTGTGAGGATTTAGGTGTCACGAGGAGAAACAAGATTAGGAATTAAGTTAGCCAGGAAATAGTTGGAATAAAGGGAGTGAATGAGATAGAGGAAGCAAGAATGAGAGGGTATGGGCATTTAATGAGAATGGAGAAGGAAAATATGTCAAAGAAAATGATGGGAATTAAGTGTGTAGAAAAAAGACTGCAAGGAAAGAAATGAGAGGAGCAGATAACAGAAAGTGTGTAAGTAAGAAGAGAAGAATGCAAACAAGTAAAGGAGGAAGAATGGTGGAAGAATAGAGGAAGATGGAGGCATTTTACTAAACTGACCCGGCCACAGGCTGAAAAGTTTTGATAATTATGATCTATTAATTGCATTGTTATTATTATTAGCACCGCGTCTTACTACCCGTTCGGGCTATACGCACTTATGCTAATGTGTAGTGATAGGGTGATTGTGAGATGAAATGGAGGACCTACAGTTTAACGTGGAATCCGAACCACGGTGGAGGCCTGGCATTCCACACATTCACAAGTTGTGATTAATACATGTCTTGTCGGAGGTGAAGGGTTTGGCAATCAGATAAATCTGTGCCGGAACCAAGAATTGAACCCCGGACCCCCAGCACAGAAATCTGACACCTTACCCCTAGACCACCAGATCACCTATTCATTGTATAATCTAGGGAAAATACTGTGGTGAATGATTGTATATTCGATTATATTTATTGCATTGTGCAGTTACATTATATCTCTAGTTCTGGAAAATGACAGAGTATCTTAGTCTGTGGTCTGACGGGGAAGCGATCGTAAGTGACCTACGAATGAGATAGCCACACCTAAGGTGGGAGTGTAGGGGACAGGGAGAAATGTGGGTGTTTTTGCTGTTTTTATAGTAAAGAATTTTTTTGGCCAAAAAAAAATTATAACTCTCCAGTAGAAAAATAAAAGTTTAATTATTCTCAAGATGACCTGAAAAGTTGTTGAATATCTGATTAGGTTGTCCTGGAATTGAATATCACCATGTTGAAGAAAATTAAACTCTATGTTTCGACTGTAGCGATATTCTATTTATTTTGACCCCCCTCCTCCCCCCCAAAAAAGGTGTTGCTATAAAAACTGCAGCAACACTGACCTTTTCCCTCGTTCCCTACACTCCCACTCATCTGTTTCTGACACATGTGCTCCTAACACGTTTCAAGGAACCTTTATGAGTATCTGGTGAGATACGTCAGCAGGAAGTAAGGGTTGGGCTTGTTAAAAGTAGCCTCACAAGCGATATCGAGGAGCCAGTGTTTATTTGTTCTGGTAATTGGAAGGGAAGGAGAGGAGGAGGTTGGAAGGTGGTAGAGGGTTAGTTCCAAGAGACCTCTAACAAGGCTTCCGAGTGTCCCTGGAGCGATACTACGCTCCGAGCAGGAGAGAGTCCGGCCAATAGCAATTAGGACAAGCCCAACGCTCCCTTCAGCGAGCAGCGACCAACTTTTAACCCCCTATTTACCACGTACTCTCTACATATCTCTGGAAAACTTTGACCATAGCATATATGTTGGTTAGGCTTATTCAACAACATGGATTTCAATTAGCAACACTGACTATTTTAGCACCAGGGTTACAAACAATTAGTGCATCGTAATATAACGTTAGGTTAACTCTGAAAGGATATAAAAAAAATTATTCCAAACTTTAGGAAGAAATAATAGCATTTAAATACCTTGGAACTTTCTTGATTTGGGATCACTAATTGCTACATTAAATAATAAATTTGATATACATTACTCAGCGTAGAATTGATTGTAAAACAATAAAATATTAATATTTAGGGAATAATAAAGTAAATAATGACCATAAATTTTACTTATTTAGAAACCAAGAGTGAAGTCTGGTTTTGGTTTAAAAAGTAAAGACTTTCAAATATTTGTATTTAGATTATCATAAGATTCTTCATAAGCACTATTTCTCCATATAGTCTCCGAGTAAAATGAGAACCGATTATTTCTTATCTCCTTCTCCTCGATAAATATGTACATTCTGTTTACCCTAATGGATATCAGATAGCCCTATCTTATACGTTACACCCGATAGGAACACGATGGAAATTCATTTAAAGAGAACTATCAAACGCAGAGGTAGAATCTTTTCTAATACAAATCTATCAATTTTTGTATTTATTTGAGGTATTTAACGAGCGCTTTCTGAACTGACTAGTTATATCAGTACACAAGAATTTCTATGAGTAAAAGTGAAAGTTGTGTTACGGATATGTATCGCTCTTTAAAAATCCTTCGATTCCGGTTAGGTTTGAACCCACGAACATCGAGTCCTGAGGCGAACACTTTACCCCAAGACAACTAAGATTGACATCGATTTTTGTTGCTTACCTTGAATAGCATTTCCTAAACCTCTTTCAACAAAAATAAGGGTCAATTGATGTTTCATTAGCGAAGCAAATTAAAGAGTGAAATTACAGTTTTGATTGTGCTCACTGACCTAGCTGCATAATTTTATTATGATGAATTTTATTGGATGAATTATTAGTCTCGCTCGTTGCTAGTCATGATCTCACGTGGTTACAGACAGTGAGTTGAATAAACAAATGCAGATCATTTATAGTCTTGAAGTGCAATAGGGCAATATGGATATAGAGAATAAGTAGTTTATAAACTAGGCTTTAGAAATTCAGAGTCTCTCCAAGTGTCCGAAGTGGTACAGAATAATTGACCGGATTTTCTATTTATATCGAAATGATAGATCCACTAGCAATATTGTGCGTCCCTGGAGCAAGTGTCTCAATACTTATTGGGCTTCGGGCTTTCGTGGGGGAGAATTTCTATAGTGAGGGTCTTAAAAACCGTATTTTGGACTACAATTTGTAGTCTGAAGACATTCTTCAAATACATATCCCCATCTTATCATAAGCAGTTTCGATGAATGGATGAGCATATTGCCCTTTCAGTCAGAGAATATAAAGTAGGTAGTACGAGCCGTACCCAAGCGAAAAATCACCTATATCAACTTTCTTGTTCGTCCAAGTCACAGAGTTTGAATAAAAGTTCAGCTTATGATCAAACGTTTTGTTATTTTTGTGCAAATCTACACCTTTTAGAGACATCAACAACTTTTATTTGACATCGAGAACCACAATTATCCATAAATTCGCAAAATATAGCCTAGTTTTGGTTGGAGGAACAGTTTAGAAAGTTCAAGCATATTCCTTTTCTGCCAGCAATGAAAACATTTTACTATATTATTAGTGTAATTTTATATATATTGATAATATTTATAAAAAGTGACATATAACATAACTTGATGTATGAAAATATTAAAATCGTTTTAGTAGCTTTAATAACTACCAGATACTATTCTTCCAAACAAACACCAAGGTATAACAAAAATTATATATGGATTGCGGCTCTACAATTGAAAATTTCTTGACTTTTATACGCTAATCCTTGAACTAAATGCTTTTAATTTAAAAAAGAACAAATTAAATGCATTTGGTAGAGCTCAATACATTTTTGTCGAAAGAAATTATATTATTTAAATTGAATAAATGGTACGGCACACCGCACAGACTTTCTCTCTCTTTCTATAAACTCGTAAGATTTCTGAACGGAATAATGTACATTTTATCATCACCACTCCACATAAGAACACGCATAAAATAATATACAATGATATTGAATCAATGAGAAAAGAGGCGCATCTTTGTCCACCTTAGAACATTTCAAACAGTTTAATGTCTTCCACAAGGGTCAACACTTTGTATTAAAATTTCGATTCTGGTTAAAGTTTTAACATTTTATAAGGTGTTGCAGATCTTCAAGTCATCGCATTGATATTTAATTATTAATATATACATTTTGACCAATAAAAAATGTAAATATTGACTATTGAGTATAAAATGGAGATAGATCATTGCTATGCAAACATTTCTCCTAAGAGATTTAAGGAAAAAAACATAATTTTTTAGATACTTATATTTAATTACTCTATGGCATTGGAGAATTATTGCGTTAAGACTTAAGTAGTATATGTTTACAACTAAAGCTCACAAAATTGTATTAATATATTTGCAAATATCTCAGAAACTGTTGCTTTTATAAAAATATATGTCAAATAAAAGTTTTTTATTTCTAATAGTCCTACAATTTTGCAATGATAAGTTGTTTAGTTTCTCAAATAGTTGTGGAGATACGGAAATTAACGCTTCTGTAAAGTACCCTAAAAATCATTTTCATAGGAAAATGAAAATAGCCAGTTTATTTATAATCTTAATCAACGCCTAGATACGAATTTTAATCAAAATCGTTTGAGCAGATTTTGAGAAAACCAAATTTTTCTCTTTTCGCCCTTCAGTAAACTACCCTTAATTTTAAGTTTTTATAGACACACAGACAGACGGCATTGCAAAGACTATTTTTTAGGGTTCGGGGGGTCATGAGACGTCGACATCCATCAACATTTCAGGTTAGTTTTTTTTACGGTCGCAATACTTAAACTTTAATGTCCAAAAAGTTAAAAAATTCATATAATTGCGTATAGATTGAAAGTTATTGATTTTATAAAAATATGTTTCGGATAAAATATCTGTATTATAAATATATATACATATTTGTAATGCTAAGTAATTTCATATCTCAAATAGTTTCGGAGCTATTATAAAAAATGTTAATTTACGCATCAGACCGGAGCCCTTAAAGCCATTTTGCCGAAATATTGAGAGTAGCCATTTTGTTTGGAATATTTATTAATGTTCATAAATGAAATTTAATCAAAATCGTTAGAGCCGATTTTGAGAAAATCGACTTTTTCTCTTTTTTCCCTTCAGTAAACTACCCTTAATTTTAGGGGTAGATATCCAATTCCAAAAACCCCTCGGGGCAACCCTATGAAAACCCTAGATATCAAGTTTCAGCTCAATCGGTAAAATAGTTTAGGCTCTAGTTGGAGGTACAGACAGAGAGACAGACAGACGGAAATTCAAAAACCACTTTTTCGGATTCAGGAAGTCATGAAACGTCAAAATTCATCAAAATCTCGAGTTCGATTTTTTTGACGATCACCATACTCTCTCTACCTGTAAGATAGAGAGAAAGTAAAAATTACACCTGTACATGGGAAGTGGCTTAGTACGTGAATGCTCTAACCACTGAGCCACTACCCGTGACCATATTTTAAGGCAGAGTCTGTGATGGACGTACGGAGATCGTCAGCTACATATGAGTAATCATTATTAAGATCACGGGCTATCAAATAACGCAGCCACCTTCGACTTCGGAGGGCTTTATCGTTATCTGAAACTGCGGTTTGCCTTTTGAATATTTTTGAAATTTGACATTTCTGAGCATATCATCTATTTATAACCTTTATTTTTAAAAAATAAAGTAGGATGAAAGTTGGTTGGGAAGAATTTGGGGAATAATAATTAATGTCCTTACTTCCTGAATTTCCTTTGTATATTATATTATATCGTTTTTAATATAGTACGCACCGTTTCGTATTATTGTACTAACAGTAGGTACTGTTCTTCTCTAGTTTTTATCCTCCTGGAGTACAATTAATGTGTTTTTTTAAAAACTACCTGTACCAAAGGTCATGAGGTTTGATGCATCATGTTCACAATAAAGTGAATTGCTGGAAAAGAGAGGTCGGGATTCAAATATCGGGCGGGTGCTCTGGGAGTGGTTTTACACATATGATACATCACTGTCCATTTTTCATCCACTCTCCATACTAGTGAGGAAGAACATTCTCTAAAACACCTTCCTCTTCCCTATTCCTTAGATTAAGTTATTACCACCTGGTACTTGGATTTAAATCTCTGGCTTATATGGTAGAGTTTTACAGTGACGTAGAAGTCAGGGTTTAAATTCAGGTAGATTGTATTGAGGGTGGTTTTAAAAGTTTATCCCAATTTATCTCCACGTGAATATGGGTACATTTCCTCTGAGTTCTACCTTCCTACTTCCTACCTTACTAGCGTTTAAGTTCGTATAGTCCGTACAGGTAGTAAAACCCGGTGGGAGGGAAGTGAAATTCGTTAATAATCACGGTGTTAAACGTAATAAAAAATTATTGATTGTGCGTATGAAAAACACTGGCTATATAAGTGTTACAGAATTCGAAAAGATACCCATGAATGTCCAAGTTAAAACACTTTGGATCTGATTCTTTCCCATTATGGGAGAAAGCTTCAGCTGTTTTTCATAAACAAAGACTTTTGGCACATTATAATGACCCAACTCTCTGGTTTCCCTTGCCCCAGTCTCTATTAAATTGTTTTGAGATGGGCTGGAAGGCTAAGATTTGCTCAGAGTAAACCAATTATCTTTATTAGTGATGATGATAATAATAATAACTAAAGTGCAAATAATTAATTTGTAAGAAACCTTCAGCACACTAGACTACTCTCAAGACATCTTCATTACTCTAGAAGTTTATCAACGTAAATATTGACAGGGTTGTTGCTCGTTAAATTTAATTAAGTTCAAGATTTATATTTAACCATGACTTAGAAGTTGTGTTCACATAAAATGATTATATAAATCTAATTTTAAACTATTTAAATAAATAGTACGGGACACCACCCAGACTTTCTCTTTTATCTTTAAAATTTAAACATTTACTAAAAACTTGTAAGATTGTTGAAACTAAATAATATAATAAATTGTTGCAGAAATACTCAATCAAGAAGCATAAATGAAATAATACACATGGTTACAGAAACATTGAGAAAAGAGGAATATCTTTGTCTACCAAAGACATTCAATACCAATTTCAAAAAGCTTCATACATTTTATATATATATATATATATATATATGGATATTTATATTTATATATATATATATTTATATATGGATATTTATAGCTCAGAAACTATTAGTTTTATAAAAGTATATATACATAATATAATATTTTATTTTTGAATAGCAATGCAATTTGGTATGCTATCTCGTATCTCAAATAGTTGAAGAGATATGATTAAAATTGGAAATTTCTGATAATTTAAAATACTTTTAAACTCATTCTCATGGGAAAATGGTAGTTGCCATTTTGTTCATAATGTTAAACAGTGCCTCGATATTAAATTTAATCAAAATCGTTAAAGTGAATTTTGATCAAATTGAGTTTTGTCTCTCTTTACCACTCAATAAATTACAGGGTATCCTTAATTTTAGGGTTAGATATCTAATTCCAAGAACACCTGGTAAAACTCTATTTACCAAGTTTCAGTTTGATCAGTAAAATAGTTTAGGCTCTAGTCCAAGATGGAGACACAGACAGACAGATGACCTCGCAAGAACAACTTTTTCTGTTTCAAGGGGTCATGAAACGTCAATATTAAATGTATTAAATCTAAATAATTCCGCATCCTTCCTAACTAAACCGTGTCTGAAAATTCTACGTATTAAAAGTGGTAATATTGAACTAACCACTATCAATTGTTTAGGACACCATTTTACTATTTTTAAGGCTATACGCATATATACTAATTACGATAGCAAGTTAGGGATCAGGAAGTTTGAATTTAGATTAAGTGTATCTGCATGTGCGTGAAGGGAGAAAGGAAAACAATTTAAGAAAAACCCGCCTCAGTACACCCAATCGGGATTAAAACCCCGATCTCCCTGTCGTCGGCAGCTTATTCTATTGCGAGAGTAATGCCATAGACCATGTGGCCACCGCAGCAGGTGATTTTGTTTTAAAGCATGTAACAGTATTTTCGGATAAATAAATAGGTCTATAGGGATTTAAAAATACATTAATTCATCTCTTGCTGGATGACATTTTGTTGAATAATTCACTAGTCACTACACAACACACAAATTACAAATTCTCACCAAAAGGTCCTTCAAAAACCTACCACCAAATAATATGTAAAACATTTCTACATATGTGCAGCAATAATATTAAAGTATTTATTAATTGCTGTTTTCTATAGTTAATTTACTCACATAGATAAAATATTATTCTTATATAATTATTATATGACCCGCCTCAGTGGCGTATTTAGCTAACGCGCTAGTTTCGTGTTGAACTAGACTGCCGAGGATGGGGAGATCGAGGTTCGAATATCGCTTGGGTGAACTGGGGTGTTCCTAAATGGTTTTCCACTCTTCCTCCACACAAATATGGTTTCACTTCCTCTATATTCAACCTTCCCAATTCCTAACCCATTAGCGTAATTAGTACTTGAGCTTATAACCCTAAAGGGTAGTAAGACGTGACGCTAAATTTAAAAAAATTATTAAATCTAATTTTACTAGTGAACTTTAAACTGAAAATACATTTCCTTTGACTATATTTTCACTCTACAAAAAGAAATACAAACAATTAACATATATATTTATGAATAAGGAACAGAGCATGTTAGTTTTATTTAACAGTGTGTGTGTGTATTTTATTCTATTTTCAAACGATATATTATGTTACTTTCATTTATTAAACAACGCTATTTTAACTCAAGTGAGAGACAAAGGACAACTTATACCTGCTGTACAGGGTGCACCATCATACCTGAGAGAGACAAGCGCACTTGGCTTCCAAGGACCCTTGGATGGACTATTTATACATGGATAAGATCTATTCTCCTTTTCAACTTAATCTCAAACCTTAAAATCATGAATAGGAATCACATTATGCTCAGTCGCACTTGCGGCCTGGACGCACACTCGTAAAGCGCACTCTCAAGAAGTGTTTTGATTGTTTCCTGATCAAACAAAGGTTGTCTACAATAAAATGCCGGTAAACGTAATTTTAATTCAATATGACTCCCTCATCAAAGTCACATTAAAATTTACAAACACGAGTTATAGAGAATCTAATTAATAAATGGTGAATTTATTAAATTATTATTCTTATTGAATAATTTAAAATCACTACCTTCACTCTATATTTTCACGAACTTTTATCATTACCAAATAACTATTAACTTTAGTTGAATACAGTAGCGAACCTATATTTGTTTCTGATTGGTTGACTAACGCAAGACAACGCAACTATAGTACATTCACGACCTTAGTTTATTTGGATGGCAGCTTAAAAAGTTACTGGAAATAGTTCCTAATGTACTCCTACACCAACAGCTGACAACTGTCACTTTGGATAACTGTAATGAAAACATATGGTAATGTATTAATGTGATAGTTAACTACATTCATTTAGGCCAATACTATTTAAATATTTATTTGAGGTCGGCCACAAAGCTTATTTATCGTTTTATTCCACTTAAAAAAATTATTATTCACAGACCTTTCATAACGAATATAGCTTCAAAATGACGATTGACGAGTTTAAACCATGTGATTTAACATGTCGGAAACAAGTTATTTACAATGATACACCTACGCAATGGATAAAAAATATTGTATTCAGTTAAATATTTATAAATACAATAAAATAATCATAAAATAATTTATTATATATATATCAAAAATTACAAGTATTTTCTCTTTTCCAAGTAATTACAATGCCTGTATTAATGCATGAACTATATTACACAAAATACTGTAGATAACATTCCAAAACGAATAATAAGTCGTTTTAATTTTGTTTAAAATATTGTTTCGGGTTGGGTAAAAAGATATTATTAAAAATAATGATAAAGTGTGAGAAAACTTAAATATAAAATATAACATGTAAATAAAAAACTTAACATTTATAACAAAACAGTGGTCTTTTTTTACAAGTGTTGGCAACCCAAAACCTAAACATATGATTTTTGAACTGTCATCCAGGTAAAAACCTATCATGAACAGATTCTACACAAGCGCAAGAGACGAACAATATTCATCTCTTCCCGACAAGCGACTAGGCTTGCGTGTGCGCTATTGTAGACAGATAATACTAGAGTGGGTGAGACTGGTTGCAGACTGAATATTACTCTTTATTGATAGCTGCATCAACTCAAAGTCAAAGCTACATATTTTTTTTTTTCAAAATCAAATAAACCACATTTTACATTTATTTATAAGTGTCAGTTTCTAGGTGCGAATTCAACTGTTAAAACGTGTTTGTTGTTGTGTAATGCTGGCTCCTGTATGAACGTTTTCCCTGGTGTGTACACTGCGCCCTGATTGATGGACGAGCCTTGGCATAGCGGGACTTGTGCACGAGTGATTGAGTGCTTAGCATTCAGAGTTCCCCACCCCCCAACCCCCTCTCTCTCGTTCTCTCCACAGTATAGGTTTATCTTTGTCTTGTCTTGGCACTCTATATGGGTTGGTTTATTTGGTTCAACTTCCCCTTCTCCCCCTAATTCGCTTTAGTTAACGTGAGTCTTTCCCGCTCTCAATCTTCATTACCATTCCAACACACTAATTTCCGGCTCAGTTTATTTTCTAGTGCTACCCGCAACAGTGGCCACGTGGTCTATGAAAAAATATTCTCACATTTACTAGTGTGAAGTAGTTTCAATACTTATAATCTCCAAGCAATTCCGCTATATACCGTATCAAATTAGTTCTGCTTATTACCGTCATGAATTATAAGTTTATCTAATCTTGAAATCGTTCGTTTAGTAACTGTCTTGAAGTATTTAACCTTTCTACTGTCCTGAAGTAGTTCCACTTTGTACTGTCTTTGTTCCGTTAGTAACTGAATTGAAGTATTTCCACTTCTTACGGTAGTGACCTGAAGTAGTTCCACTAGTTATTATATTTATATAATTCAACTTGTTACTGTCTTGCAGTATTTAACCTTCTTACTGTCCTAAAGTAATTCCACTAGCTATTATATTTATGTAGTTCTGTCAGTAACTGTCTTGAAGTAGTTCTTGTTATTACCTTGAAGCAGTTCCCCTAGCTGTTGTCTTGAAGTGGTCCCAGTCTCTCTGAAGTCATCTACAACTTTAGAAAACTCAAGCTCAAATTCAGACCATGTCGAGAGTAATTTAGTAATAGTCCTACCACTAATGTTTGGTGGGCTTGTGTTTATTTTTGTACTATTTATTTTTAGTTCGTACTAACTACGTTTTGCACTATAAATCTGCACATTAATTCTACAGCGGTAGATTTTCTCACCATGACAAGACTGGAACCGGGTACCAATGACCCAGGAAGAAAACGTGCTAACGATTGAGCTAAGGTATCAATAAATATATATAACAATCGATAAGTTACATGTTTAACATTTTAAAGGCTCTATATTGGTTTGAACAGAGCATACCTAAAAAGTTTTCAGCCTGCTCTATCTTTCTCACACTGTACGATAAGGTCAATGCAAGCTTAAACTGTAGGGGAGAAAAAATATTCTTAAACAAAGGAGGTACGGTAGTCGCAAGGGAAATTTTTAAATTCATATTTGCATATGCCAGATTCCTTCCATGACGTTTACAAAAGGAGTAAAAGTTTCACAGTATGAAATAATAATAAAAAAAAAGGAAGCTGGTTTCAAAGTTAAAGCCCTCCGTATTAATTTTACCATTTTTTAAAAGGATGTACAATATAATTGAAACGAGACGTACATTTCAGAGAGAAAAAAAAATAGTGTTCAAAGAAAGTGAACACCAAGAAAAAGGCATAGTGGCTATCTTGATAATAAAAAATATATTCAGGCGAGGTCAAACTTCATTATATTTGCACCTTTTTTTACGCAAGAACGCAAAAAGATACTTGAGCTGTACGTTGTTCTGTTTCATTAAAATAAAGTACCATTCATATATTACAAAAACGTGGTAGCAACCTTTTCACTACCCACATATGTAGGTCAAAGGTCAATCACGACCGGATGTGCTAAGGTGGCTCTCTCTCTCAATGATGTCCCACTCACCATCCATGAAAATTCGGGTGCATATAGTTTAAATTCTATCCTTGTAATATTTACCCCATTAGCCTAATTAAGATGCTTACATCTCAGATAGGTAGTGAGACTAGGAGAAAACAACTTAAGTTTCTTTTTTTTAAAAAGTGCAGTGTTTTAATTTACTAGAGTTTGATTCGACCATCAACGTCGATTTTCAAAGACATTTTGAGAATACTCTTCTTTTTTTTTTTCAACCGTTTAGGATGAAATTCTGTAAGGTTTGCTATTTAACACGTATGGTTCACGATTTTGTTTGCATATTCTATCCTTGGAGCTGCTCTAGAGACAAAAGAGGATTGCCTTGAGAAATCAATTTTACATGTTAGCTATGGATTAAAAGGTGCCCATTCACGAGGCGATATATGAAGCAATCTGGCTGGCAGTGGGGTTGCTTTGAAATTGCTGACGGATTGGTATCACTCATTAACGATGCAACTATACAAGCAGGTTTGTTGTCAACTGAAAATTTCATCTATCTTGTTTCCATCAGTTAAAGTTATGCTTTTGTGAGGTGTGGGCATACACTATTAATGAGTGAAGTTTCGTACCCTGTAATTTAATGTTTTAAGGCGGTACGTGTTGTGGCGGAAGTCCTTGTAAAGTAACTGTGTTTTTTAATATGTGGCTAGATAGTGAACAAACAATGGCGGTAGCAGTAGTGATTTTAAGCCAAAGTCAGCAACGTCCAACTAGGAAAAGGAAGAATTTTTGAAACAAAAGATGGCTGCTTCAAAGACAGAAGTTTTCACATATGGCACTAGTAAATGAACAGAGGGAAGAAAATCCTGATGATTGAAAAAAACAAACCGAGACGCTAAACAAAACAAAACAGGTGCCATGTGCATGCACACATCTAGCAGGTTGGCAATCCGGTCGCATTCGTCCACCATTCACGGTGCAACCACAGTGCAATCTGCTTCAGATTGTCAGAGAGGGCAATCGGATTGACGGTCCAGACAATCAACCAAAATATTGCTCAGGTAAACTGGAGATTGCCTTTGCCCACTGACGAGGCAATGTTTGGGCAATTTGGTCGAAAGCACTGAGATTTACAACAAGATTGCTTCAAGATTGCATCGTGAATGGGCCCTTTTAGCTACTTAGCTATAAATAGATATATAAAGATTGTTTACCCGCTTCAGTGACCAAATGGTCTACGGCGTCACTCTTGTGTTGGAATAGTCTGCTGATGACAGAGAAATTGGGGTTGTAATCCCGGTTGGGTCTTCTGAGGGTGGTTTTTACTAAATTGTTTCTCATTCTTCTTCCAGGAAAATGAGAGTAGATTACGTGTAAAATGCTTCATTTCTCATCCCTACCCCGTTGTATTAATTATCATATATGCGTATAACATGGAACAGGTGGATGATGCATTGATTAAAAAAAGTTTACTCTAATCTTTTGGATCGTTAGTTTACTTATTCTTTTAGGTAAAAATAAAGTGTTGAGTATTGTGGAACCATTCTTAAAAATGTGTGATATTAAAAATAAATTATATGCTCAGCTTTATCATCTCTATTTATTCAAACTTTCATTGATTATTAATTTTAATATTTTTATATTATATATTATATGCATGTATTAATCTTGAGCTGTAATAAGTCATTGGTTGTTGAATGGATTGAATAAATAAACTTATAAATAGAAAGAATAATTAACATGCGACTGGAACAAGTGTGATGGAAGAAAAAAAGGAAGATTCAAAAAACGAAGAGGAACCAGAGATGCCATCAGAGTGCTGAAAGTAATTTCAAAGAGAGTGCTGGAAGTTAAGAAAGAGGTCTGCATTGGTTTCATCGACTGGCAAAAAGGCGTTTGAGAGAGTGAAATGGAAGAAACTGATGGAAATAATCAAGAAGATTGGAATCAACTGCAATTCTTTTAAACAAAATCGTTAAAAACCTTTTATAAAAATCTGTAATTCAGTAAAATCACTCATCAGTAATCTACCCTTAAGTTAAGGGCTCGGGTCAAAACAAAAATATTCCAAGATATCCCGTAGAATCTGATTATTTTAGATTACATTTCTTCTTCCTCGCAACTGCTTCAGAGCACACAGAGGCAACAAGTTAAACGTTCTCCTCACTAGATGCATCCATGGCTGCTAATGGTCTAGAACAGAGTAGGTAGAGCCAGGTAAGGCAATCAACTCACAAAGGAGCCGATCCTATGTTATGCATCCATGGCTGCTAATGGTCTAGAACAGAGGAGGTAGAGCCGGGTAAGGCAATCAACTCACAAAGGAGCCGATCCTATGTGATGCACCCATGGCTGCTAATGGTCTAGAACAGAGTAGGTAGAGCCGGGTAAGGCAATCAACTCACAAAGGAGCCGATCCTATGTGATGCACCCATGGCTGCTAATGGTCTAGAACAGAGGAGGTAGAGCCGGGCAAGGCAATCAACTCACAAAGGAGCCGATCCAATGTGATGCGGACGAGTGTGCGCCAACTTTATTTCAAGATTTCGATAGGGGACCTATCCTGTTCCACTCAGAAAATAACGACTCTACTGTATATTTTATTTTCATTTACTTATTTATTTGCACCAAGTCTTACTACTTGTTTGAGTTATACTTCTATGTACTAATTACGCTAGTGTGTTATAAACGAGGAAGGTTGAATTCATAGAAAGTGTACCCGCATTTGAGTGGAGAGAGGAGAGTGGAAAACCATTTAGGAAAAACAGCCCTCAGTACACCCAACCGGTATTTGAGCCCCAATCTTCCCGACATCAACAGTACAGTTTATTTCGAAAGTGATGCCTTAGATCATTCGAACATCAAAGCCGGTTAAATTTTATTTATGTGTATTTGGTGACCATCAAGTGAGATGTATGAGGCAAGTCACCTTCATATGACCTCTTGTACGCCCTCAATGACCTGGGCGGGTGCCTCAAGGTAACCTCCCGTATAAGTCTGATCGATGTCAGTTTCGGATTAATTGTGGTCTACAGAGACTAATAGCCGACCCTTCAACTTTACAGAACACTCTTCCCACCAATTTAAATGCGCCTGATGGGTGGATTATACTTCCTCTCCCTGTGGAGCAGATGAAACTTAAAGGGCGAAATTTATTAAAATAATAACTCATGGTAAAAACCTTTTAAAGATAAGGATATATATATATATACTTGTGCCTTTCAAAATTCAGTCATCCCAAGACACATTCACTTGATAAAAATTGATGATATTAAGGTATCTAGCATGTTACTTAAAATAAAACAAATATAATTGTAACTAAGCTATCGTCAAAAAGTGGCGTAGACATAAAGATTTTTCCTTGGAATTTTGTTTTTGTCCCACCACATGTTCAGGCTATATATAACTACATAAATTTGTTTCTTTCTAAAGTAAAACTGTCATTTTTCACTAACTACTAATACTAATATATGTATGTATATGTAGATTAATGTATACATATATATACATATGTATGTGTATATGTATATATGTATAAAGAACTAGCCTCACTCATTAACCAACTTTGGTATAAAAGAATTAACTAGAAATATATTGGAATCTTATTATTGTGCACGTACAGTCTAATTTGCATAGTAAATACCTTTTAGAAATTCCAAATATATTATTAAAATGTATTAAGAATAGGGTTTTCAATTCCGAACACGTCCTACCAAAATCACAAATTGATTCAGGAGTAAGTTACGTTGACTCGCAAAGCACCCTTGTTGTGTTTAGTAAATTAGGAGCTTTATATTAACTTGATTTTAGCACGAATTGGAATTGGGAGCATCTTTTTGAAAATAAAAATAAATTATTTTGCGGTCAAGCTTAATAACAATTTAGGGTGACCTGATGGTCTAGGGGTAAGGTGTCAGACTTCTGTACTGAGGGTCCGGGGTTCAATCCTCGGTCACGGCACAAATTTATTTGATTGCCAAACCCTTCCTTCACCTCTGACAAGATGTGTATTAATCACAACTTGTGAATGTGAGGAATGCCAGGCCTCTACCGTGGTTCGGATTCCACGTTAAACTGTAGGTCCTCCATTTCATCTCACAATTACCCTACCATTGCACATTAGCGTAAGTGCGTATAACCCGAACGGGTAGTAAGACGCGGTGCTAATAATAATAATAATAACAATTTACCATATTATTAGCGTTATTTTATAGGTATTTATAATATCTATCAAACGTGACGGCTGCAGATCCCATGAGTTGATGTGAACATACGTGAAAGTAGATTCTGTAACTTTTTTATATTCATCATAAGAAAATTGGGGTATACATGAGTATGAAGGGCTTCCCTCATAGGTTGAATGGAGTTGTGTGTGACACGTTTCACTCCAACAAACTCAACAGGACCGATTTAATGTTAACGATATTAAATCCTGCCTAGTTGTTTGAAATGAACAAACATTACAATGTAGACGATTAATTGGAATTAGTGTGGTTTCTGTTACGTCATCCGTGTTTTGGGTAGTTAATGAGATTGTCAAACTGTTTAATATGTGGTTTGGTGTCTTCTGTAGCAAAAAATAATCGCTCGTTTCATGTGAAAGAGACAGAAAAGTGAGTTCTATAATGATTGGTTATGTAAGCACAGCTTAAAACGGTAGGAGATAGTTGACATTTCAATGTGATCCAAACCACTGGTAATGATAAAACACTTTAGTTGAGTTACAAATTGTATTATTAATAATATATTGTGTTATTTTAATTAGATGCATCATTCAATACAAAGTTTATAAACGCCTAGAGTAAACTGAGAGTATTTACTCCTTATAGTTTTCCACTAACTATACATGCAAATGTGTGTACACTTCCTCTATATTTTTACTTTCCTTGTTCTTACCCCACTAGTACAAATATTCACCCACCTCAGTGGCATATTTGGGTAATGCCCTAATTTCATCTTCAGTTAGACTGCCGAGGACGGGGAGATCGAGGTTCAAATCTCGGTCGGGTGAACTGGGGATGTTTTTTCCTAAATGGTTTACCACTCTCCCGCCATACAAATGTGGGTTCACTACCTCTAAATTTAACCTTCACAATTTATAACCCATTAGAGTAAGTAGTACTTAAGCGTATAACCCAAACGGGCAGTAAGACGCGGTGCTATAATTTAGTACAAATATTCAGATAGCACTGAAGGGTAGTAAAACGCAATACAAAAAAAAAGTCCATTAAAAATTTTAGCAAAATTATATTAGAGGAAGTAAATAAGAACTCTTTAATGTGTATTATTAGATTATATCAATGGATTCAAACCCCGTAAAGTGCAGTGCAAGAATGACTCCTTGGCTCCTATGCAACGTTGGCAGATAAAGCGTCATTAATGTCACTTAATTTGATTGAAGCCCACCCTTTCTCCGTGAAATATCTAGTATTGCAATTATGTATAGAAGATTAATTGTTAAGCTACTCTAATATATAGCACACGTCATATGACCAAATCTGTAATATTAATATATCACGGAAGAAGGTTGGCAAAACAGGAAACATTAAAGTTAGTAAGCTGGTTGGTCGTCAACGAAATAACGACAGATGTGCGCTCATGAAGAATTATCAAGATTAGTCTTTAGTCAAATTCAAATGGAAGAGACGTTACAGCAGTGTTAGCTTCCTTTTTTTTTCTATTTAAATAAAAGAAATCTCTTTCAAAGAGTTTTTTTGTACATATGGGACGTAAACATTTTACTGTTAATAATTTTTTGCAGTGTGTAGAAAATCCTTTGTAGCTTTTATGTTTGTATTTTATAAAATGTAAGAAAGAGTTTCCTACACAAAAAAATGTGAGAACATTTCCTCTAAAATATACCTACCCTAACCAACTAGTTTAAATATGTGTACTATACATATTGAACAAGTAGTAAGACAATGTGAACAAAAACGGACTAGTGTAAATACTAATGTAATATTAGCAGTGGTCTGGGATAAAGTTCTCGCCTCAGGACTCAATGTTCATGGGTTCAAACCCAGCTGGGGTCAAAGGATTTTTCTTGAGCAATAAAAATCCGTAGCACAACTTCTTTCGAAGGGGAAGTAAAGCCGTTGGTCCCATGTCGATTGTGGCATGTAAAAGAACCCTGGAAGGTATGTGGAAATATGATTCCCGACCAAATTGGTAGGTCCTTTCAATCTCGCTCATAGAAATTCTCGTGTACTGAAATAATCAGTCGATTCAAAAAGTGCACGTTAAATACCAAAAATAAATAAAAAAATAAAACTAATATTAACGTTGTTTGGGTTCAAACCAGAACTTCACCAAATGTTTATTTTCTTAAGAATCTACCCATGCTTTGTAGATTGTTTCATCAATTTAAATATGATTAAAAATTAGGGTTAAATTGAAATAATAAATGATAAAACGTTTTGCAGCCCTCAAATGAAAGTAATATCCGTCAGTCAAACATCCTCTATGATAGATTACTAGATTCGCAAAGGGTTTCACCGGAATTTACTTTTTGATACGTTTCATTCACAGCCACACATCCGCCCCCTGCTGAGCGCGGTTGAAAGCAATGCTCACTCGAAGAAATCACTGTAACTGAGTGACAGAACGTTCAAATTTACACAAGTTCCCCCCCGACGCCACCTTTTCCAAGATATATTCAAAGAAAGAGAAAGGGAATTAAAGGAAAGTATAAAAAAAAGAAATACCAGCACGCTGTTTCATTGAAGAGCCTTCAAACAGATTGTGAAGATTCCTACAGCTTATAGGAACGACAGAACAAAAAAAAATCATGCCCCCACCCTCCGTCTTCCGTCAGGACATTGGCATCCTTCCAACCATGCGCTGCCTACATGTTGCGTTCGAACTGACGGGGAGATTATCGCAGTTGAATGGAATTTATTGCCGTATTATTTTCATTTGGAATGATTCATAAACCACGTAACGCTATTTTCTTACATTTTTTTCACGCTTTCACCCGCCATGACCAACTAGACATTTTAGCCTGAAGCCTCTCCCCACCAACCTGCGTTACTTAACTTCTCACATAATGGGCCAGTTTCATAGTCAGATTTAGTACGCCTAAAGTTCGAGTCGTTACTAAATACAGCACGACACCTACCTAGACCATAATGGAATGGGCCAGTTTCGCATATGAAACTGGCCCATTCCATTCAATTTCAGGTAGGTGACGTCTTGTATTTAGTATAGCGCCGCANAATGGAATGGGCCAGTTTCGCATATGAAACTGGCCCATTCCATTCAATTTCAGGTAGGTGACGTCTTGTATTTAGTATAGCGCCGCACTTGAGGCGTACTAAATCTGACTATGAAACTGGCCCTAAGAGTGAATGTCATTATTACATAGAGAAGCTTTTGTTACACTAAAAGACGAAGATGTAAGGGCCAGTTTCATAGTCAGATTTAGTACGCCTCAAGTGCGGCGCTATACTAAATACAAGACGTCACCTACCTGAAATGGAATGGACTGGGCCAGTTTCATATGCGAAACTGGCCCATTCCATTCATTTTCAGATAGGTGACGTCTTGTATTTAGTATAGTGCCGCACTTGAGGCGTACTAAATTTGACTATGAAACTGGCCCTTAATACTTCTTAGAATCAGAAGCTATCTATAATTATGTTTACTAAGGCAGGATGCACACTGTATCGAATATTGTGTTTTAGCACACAATTTAACAAAAATGTGTTTGTGTCATGGAATAAATTTGTGTGAAGTTAATTTTGATCATGGGAAATTATGGAACAAAACACGATAATCCATTATTTTTCTCCTACTTTTTTGCATTCGTCAAGATGGAGGAGAGTGATGATGAAGTTTATTTGTTGTTATGGCAGTGGTTGGTGATGCTTCATGAAGAAGAGGAACGCAATAGGAGTATCTGGGTTCACCCAATATTTTTTTTAAAAAAGGAAGGGTTAAAATTTTGTATTATAATCCTTAAGGTTAAAATTGTACAATACAGGCCTCTCCTACACAAATAATTATCGTTTTTATACATCTAGCTCAGCAGTAAGTTGGCCGACATTATTTCCATTCAGCTTTTACACTAACATGTTGCTACTATACAACAACAAAAACAGTAAAACTTGCTTGGACAACCAACAAACCTCAGACTAAACCAACACTCCACTCTCCAACTCAGACTGGTAAACAAGATGGTGGCGCATGAGCAATGCAAAATGTTCCATGAAATATGAAAGCGAGGAAGATGGCTGATTTTTGTAAACGTGTGTTATTGTTTTGTCCGATTATGTTCCATGGAGAGTGGACCCACTCCATTTTTAAACAAGCAATCAAGGGAGCTCCACACATTATAACACAAAAGTGTGCTGTTCCATCGTGTGTTAACACAATGTTCGGTGCAGTGTGCATCAAGACTACATGAATAGTATTATTTTTTCAACATTAGAAAGTATAACGTGATGTACCCACCCTCCCTAACTGGTTTGAACAGGTCGTACTTGTGCACAAACAGTTCATATCCTGATGACCTGTCGGTCGAGGGGTAAGGTGTCAGACTTCTGTGCTGGGGGTCCGGGGTTCAATCCTCGGTCCCGGCACAGATTTATCTGATTGCCAAACCCTTCCTTCACCTCTTACAAGAAGTGTGCTAATCACAACTTGTGAATGTGAGAACTGCCAGGCCTCCACCGTGGTTCGGAGCCCACGTTAAACTGTAGGTCCTCCATTTCATCTCACAATCACCCTACCATTACACATTAGCGTAAGTGCGTATAACCCGAAAGGATAGTAAGACGCGGTGATGATGATGATAATAATAATAATAATAATAAAGTTCATATCCTCGTGAGTGATCTATTAGCTCCCCCCCCCCCTTCTAACTCATAGTTTACCACACTAACCACTTCAGCTTAATTCAAATTAATTGAAAAATGACATATGGACATCGTAATCCAACCCAGGACCTTTGGCTTAGCATGCCAATGCTCTACCACTGAGCTAGCCATTGATTAGTATCGTGTGCAGGTGTTATTTTTCAATTTATTCGAATACGATTTAGCTATGGCTGATTTCCGTAATTTTAACCATTCATCCCTCAAGGTTTGCCTTTCATTTATATAGGTTTGCTTCCTTCCATAGAAACATAATGTTATTTATTTATATTTAAACTAGCAATCTCGCACGGCGTTTCCCGTGACCCACTGCGGTATAAGAATTATATAAGCCCCTCCCCACAAAAATGGTTTAAAATCACCGTTGATTTCGTACACATTTTTTCTCCCCCGAGGAGGAAGCGGCATATTTTTATCACGTTTATCTCTGGAACGTAATTCTAAACCAGATTAACAATATTTTCTTCAAAAATTTGTTAAAAATAGCCTAACTAAAAAGCAAATTAAAAAAAATCTGCAGTGAGGTACTTACATTTTATAATTATCTATTTTGTATTTTACGAATTTGATAGTATGTCCACGATTATTTCTAACAGTGCTAAATGTTCACATTTGGTTTGGAAACAAAAGTCTTTTTTTAATATTGAAGAGAAGCCCATGTTTGCCGAGCCCCGGGAAGTGGTTTGTTTGCGTTGACATTGCGCCACATTCCATGTATCATATTGATCACCTTCGTATGTTACAAATGCTAGGCCTACTCATTGATTTATTAGATTCTTTTTTTGTTCAACTATGAGAGGTTGAATGGAACAGAATACGTTTAGTGTCGCTTTTTTATATGCAATAGCACTTTAAGCCGAACTAATTGGACGTATCATTTTACGCTATTATTGACAACAGTTTTTAAACAAAGTGAAAAAATATATTTTAAAATAAAAACGCTCTATTGTATTTATTTTTACTGCCGGAAATAAATTTTCTCAAACAAAACCATATGTTTGATTTTTTTTTTCTTACTATTTCCACACTCCAGTGAAAGAACTATCAGTTATCTATATTAACAGAATCAGGAGAAATAATTTTAAAGAAATTTGACCAGTATTTACTTGAAAGAATAGCAAATTTTAACCCGCTACAGTGGCCGCGTGCCTTAAGGCAATACTCTCGCAGTAGATTATACTTCCGATAATGGGGAGGTCGAGGTTCGAATCTCGGTCGGGTGTACTGAGGGTTGTTTTTCCAAAATGTTTTCCACTCTCCCCCCACGCAAATGTGTGTACACTTCCTCTAAATATAATCCTCCTCATCCCTAAAACTACTACCGTAATAAGTACATAAGCGTATAGCCTGAACAGGTTGTAAGACGTTGTACTAAAAAAAAAGCTAATTACATTATAAAAGTTTCCCACGATACCTTCAAACATCAGTCTGCAGAATCATTCAGATATTCCAAAACCCACTAAACTTTTTTACACTAGTTTTATATTAAATAATATCTTAATTTTAGGCATTACGACTAATGTTATGTTTAATTATAATTCATATTATGTGGACATGGGAAAATAAACCAATCCAAACTGCTCTGTTTTACAGTATTTTGATAAAATTGATCTAGGACTAGAATTTGTAATAATTCGAAATAATTATTTAATGCTGGAAGGACGGGCGCTCATTATTAATGCATTAGTAGGATAATAATTTAGATTTACATTATCAAACAGGTATAGTTACTCATTTATGTCTGAATACGGGCTTAGTTAGTCAATTCAATTTAGTGTTGATCAGGACTAGTTTGGTTAAATTTAAACTCAAAAAGATAAATATAAAGGAATAGCAGTAAGAATATGAGCTTTAAAATAAATGCAAATATATTTTTGTCAGCATTTAAAAATTATTATTATTATTATTATTATTATTATTATTATTATTATTATTATTATTATTATTATTATTATTATTATTATTAAACAAACCAAAAACCCAATTCAAATCTTTTATCAGGAAAACTTATCCTATATTTTTTACTTGTGAAATGATTCACACCAACATAGCTCGGTCCCTCTATATTAGTGATCTAGGTACTATCCTGGACACCAAACTCTACTTTCACTATTATGTGGACCATATTATATCACTCATTGAAGTCACTTTGACTTATTACATTTATTACTTCTTCGTTCAATGAAGTTGAGTGTATTTTAATACTGTGCTGTTTAATTAGATCTTAGCTCTAACATTCAAGTGTTACTTGGAATTCCATTAACTTAAGTCCCGGTCGAGTGCAAGTCTAAAACCTATTTTGTGGGATGGTGAGCGAGAGGGTTAAAGGCGTGGCGTGTCTTCACAACCAACCAAAGTATCCTTCCGCGCCAACAAGAACAGATGGGTCACGGAAACCGTAGATGGCACTAGTTACCGGACAGGTCTTGAGAGGAATCATACTTTTAGAAATATCAGTTTTTTCGATAACGAGTGAAATTTTTTATGTGAATATCTTCAACACCTCTTCTAAGATAATATACTGATGTTTATTAATTGTTACATTTTTTTATTTATTTTTTATGAAACCGGCAAATTTCTATTGAAAAATGTCAATTTTATCAACATTTGATCAGTGTTAAAATTATAGAGGAGGTGTGTGTATAAAAAGTATAACTTAACCAACATGCTTCTATTATTGAACAAGCCGTTTCCGAAAAGGAAATTGCAAACAATAAGAATTCTTGAAGATAATCGTTTGTTCCCATGGCTCTACATTTCCACGCCAAATGAAAAGGACCAATCGCCTTTACTGACTTCTCAGGTTGGAAAACGCTCAACCTAAATTTGTGACAGCTGGCTATGATAAATTCTTTCTTAACCAGATCTATTATGATTATGAAAGAATTCGAAATCTTTTAAGCCTCCAAACTTTCTTTTCGCGTAGATTTTATTGTGATGTCCTTTTTATTTTTAATATTTTCACTAGCAACATTTCCCGTAAATTTACCCGTGATAATATAGATATGCATGTAAAGTACATTCTGGGGCCTCTCTTAATCAAAAATCGTTTTCTTTAACAACCATTACAAGGTCAGCCCTATTGGTCATTGTATCCCTAACGCAAATTTTAGATTTGTCGAATCTGACTTTAATCACGAAAGAAAAGCCAAACTCAAGAGAGTTATTTAAGGAACTATATTTTCATTAATTTATCCAGTACAATATGTTCTACCTCTAATTTTTAAATTTGCAATATTCTGCTTATTGATTTTTAAATGATATCAATGCTTATATATTAATACTACTACTCTCTATTAATTTAGATCATTATTACTAATAATAACAAAGCTTATATATTTGTATTTGTACTACTACTCTTTATTAATGTAAATCATTATAACTAATGATACCAATGCTTATACATTTTTATTAATACTCATTATTAATGTAGATTATTATTACAATTATTTTATTATCTATTATTAATTATTTGTGTTTATTTATTATCACTTAGCTAATGTTGTTTATTTTGTTTTATGATATATTTATGCTTATATGTACGGTACTTATGTACTTTTTAATGCTGGCTTGTTATAGTGTTATAGGTCTAGCGATAGTTGGCCAAATCTATAATGAAATAAATTATTATTATTATTATTATTATTATTATTATTATTATTATTATTATTATTATTATTATTATTAGAGCATCGCATTTATAATATTTATGAAAAGTGATAGCTACAGATATTATGATTTGACTTATGAATATATGTAAATGGGTTTAGTAACTTATGTAACTATCAGATAGTCATCATCAGTGAACACGCGGACTAAATGACAGGCTCATCTGGTCTGGTTTGCCTGTGATGGGCAGTTCAAGGCTCGAATATCGCTTGGGTGTATTGAGGGTGTCCTTTCCTAGATGGTTTTCCCCTTCTCCACTCCTTGAATGTTCGTTTAAATTCCCTTTAAAATTGTGTCATCTTCATCCTTGCTCCATTAGTAATGCGTATCACGTAGAGATTTCTATCATTAATCGTTTGTGATACATTTATGTAAATTTTGTAATAGGAATAATTTAATCAATGATATATTAATGAAATAAAATTGATATTAATTTATAATATGAAAATAATAATGTAAGTTTGATTAATTTGTATGAAATTGTCTGATTGTTTAGTTTCTATGATTCATTGCATTAATATGTTCATTCATTAAGTTACTTCTTTAAAGTTAAACGTATTTATTAATTATGAATCATTTTATAGCCTGGTTAAGTTTAAGACAAGATGTTACACTTTAACTTCGCCAGTATTTAAATAAAGTCATTTAAATAAATAAAAAATATAGCGTGGGGAGGTAGGTAGTAAGGCGTAGTGGAAAAAAAAAACTTGTCAGATACTTATATTCGAAAGGCAGTTTCATTTTACTAGTAGCTTAATTATATTTTAATTTCAATACACCCTAATTACCTTTTTTCATTTACAAATAGTAATAAATAAATGAAATTCTAAAAGTTGGCTTAATGTGCTTGCATATTTTAGGTATGAATGAACCAAATAACAAGGACAAACTAAATTACTCCCCATAATTAATTGTATTATTACACTATCTAAACCGGTAATAAATCATTGTCAAAATTACCATTCAATGGGTAAATACTTGGTGCAAATACAAACACGACATTGTTCTTCCACAACCATGCGTGGAATGCATGTCAAATCGGGTGACAGTGCTTCGAGATCAATGGAATGGCGAAGCTTCAAAATGTTGATTTCTGGCGTCGTTTACAGTACATACTTCTGTAGCAGCCTGTAACATTCTTTCGGCGGTGGACGAATCAGGGGAAAGGAGGTGACGGCACATTGAAATTCCTAGCCACATTGAACATTTCTGGGACGCACCAACAATGTTTACTCTCAAATTTACATCTTTTGTGTGTAATATTAGTTCTATATCGTGTATTTTAAGTTCAGTTTTTTTAAACGTTTAATCAGTAGACCTACAAAATAGTAGATTAGTAGATTTAATTACAAATTCCTTGGGAAGTATAGGCTAATATTGACATAAATATTTAATGCGTTGATCCTGTGACACGTCTATTAACATAAAGGTTTAAGTTTGTTGATCCTGTGACATGTATAATAACATAAAGGTTTAAGTTTGTTGATACTGTGACATGTCTATTAACATAAAGGTTTAAGTTTGTTGATTCTGTGACATGTATATTAACATAAAGGTTTTAAGTTTGTTGATCCTGTGACATGTATATTAACATAAAGGTTTAAGTTTGTTGATCCTGTGACATGTATATTAACATAAAGGTTTAAATTTGTTGATCCTGTGACATGTATATTAACATAAAGGTTTAAGTTTGTTGATCCTGTGACATGTATATTAGCATAAAGGTTTAAAATTGTTGAACCTGTGACATATATATTAACATAAAGGTTTAAATTTATTGATCCTGTGACTTGTATATTAACATAAAGGTTTAAGTTTGTTGATCCTGTGACATGTATATTAACATAAAGGTTAAAGGTTTAAGTTTGTTGATCCTGTGACATGTATATTAACATAAAGGTTTAAGTTTGTTGATCCTATGACATGTGTATTAGCATAAAGGTTTAAAATTGTTAAAACCTGTGACATATATATTAACATAAAGGTTTAAGTTTGTTGATCCTGTGACATGTATATTAACATAAAGGTTAAAGGTTTAAGTTTGTTGATCCTGTGACATGTATATTAACATAAAGGTTTAAGTTTGTTGATCCTGTGACATGTCTATTAACATAAAGGTTTGAGTCTGTTAATCCTGTGAGTGACATATCTGTTAACACCCATAGAGAACAACTGGTAGAATTATTATTTAGTATATTCTGAGTTTTACATTCCTTGACGGCAGGTGAGATGTGAACAACTTACTGACCGAGTCATATCATGCATTTCTCGACTTTATTCTTTTCCTAATTTCCACTCTTATATCGTTATTTCTAGTTAAAGTTGTTCCTGAATGTTGAAACTCATTAACCCTGAAAATGATATTATGTTGTTCGTAGTAATCTCTAAATTATTGCCCCCAATCTGTCCTCTCTGTGTGATAATATAATATCTGTAGTCTTTTCAGCGTTCCTTTCCAAACCTATTTCCTTACTAGCCTCTAACAAATGTATGCATTTCTTTCCACACCTTCCTTACTATCACCCAACAAAGCTAAATTATCTGCCTGTCCTAACAGCATCATTGTACCGTTTAGTGTCAACCCTTCCCTACTCTCTTGCATTACCCTAATAGCATGCGTTAAGGCTAAGGGTGATGGGGAAACTGCATCTCCTTGTTTCAAACCATTATATATTTCAAAAGTATCTGATAAGTAATATCCAACCTGTATCCTGCTACAAGTATCAGTCAAACATACCTCGATTAGCTAGGCAAAAGTTTTTTTTGGGGTATTTCAAACTTAACTATAATTTTAAATAATTTGTTTATTTTAATTGAATTATAGGCTTTTTTAAATGTATATATAATTAATTTAACGTCGTGTTATGTTCCCACTTTTTTCTAATATTTGCCAAATAGTAACAATCTGATTCTTTGTTGATCTATTTTGTCTAAATCCATAATGATGATCTCCAATTATGTATCTGTATATGACTTCAATCTCATTAAAATTATGTTAGATAAAATGCTGTGGCGTGTTGTTAGTAGTGAGACACCTCTATTTATTACACTGATTTACCACTTGTAATTTATCACTGTTGTTTATCCATACCGCATCAACGCCAATGCAAGCGCAAACTATCATCCTTATTCCTTACACTTTATATTAGGGTTTCTGTTAAAAGTTAAAACGTATGGACTAAAAATAAACAATAGAAAACATGAATTTGGTCACAATATATTCGAAGGATGTTTTTATGGGTGAGTAATTGATAATGAAAGGCTTTGTGCTATTTCCTTGTGACTTGTGCAAAACTATTTTTAGGATTATTTCCAATGCAATAATTTTGCTTTTTGTTATATCGCTGTTTTATGTATTTTTGACAGAGTCTAATACTAGTTAGATTCAAACGCATATACGTACTAAATTATGCTAGTGTAATAGAGATGAGGAAGGTGGAATTTTAGAGGACCCACATTTGCGTGGAGCGATGATAAGAAACTATTTAAGAAAAACCACTTTCAATACACCAATAGGAATTCAAACCCCGATCTCTCCGTCAACAGTAATTCAGTATAACACGAAAGTGACGCGTTAGACCATGCGAACACCGATGCGGGCAAGACATACATACATACATACATACATACATACATACATACATACATACATACATACATACATACATACATACATACATACATACATACATACATACATACATACATACATACATACATGCATACATACATACATACATACATACATACATACATACATACATACATACACAAAAACACATACATACATACATACATACATATTTACATACATAGATACATACATACACAGAAACACATACATACATACATACATACATACATACATACATACATACATACATGTATACACAGGAACACATACCTATTTACATACATACATACATACATACATACATACATGTATACACAGGAACACATACATATTTACATACATACATACATGTATACACAGGAACTCATACATATTTACATACATACATACATACATACATACATAAATACATACATACATACATGCATACATACATACATACATACATACATACATACATACATACATACATAATCAAGCCGTTCCCTTACGGGGTAGGCAAGAAACTGTGCATGTAGTTCAAAAAACAACACCGTACTTAATGCATCCTCACTAACTTTCTCCACACTTCCCAATCCTTGCATACTCCTGTCGCTTCAACAACATCCAGACACCGAGTCATGCATGCTCTTTTATTCTGAAAACTCTTAATGTTACCCTTTTTCACACATTCGTTTATCACATCTAACCACGGCTTACGTGGAGTACCCCTTGCTTTCTAGCCACACACACTACCTTCATGATTATGAAAGGTACTGTACGTGAAGAACACAATTAATTAACGAATTAATGTCGAAGATGGGAATTAGAAAGGCAAATAAAGTAAGTGCAACCACATTCATCCAAGGTGCAGAAATGAAGAGGGAAGGTTAAAATAAATGCACCCACTTTTGTGTGTATATAACTGGTCAGTATCTGATCCCAAACTTCCCGTGAAGCGACCACTTTTTGTAATGCCCTAGACCGCTCGGAAACTGATGTAGGGTTCACTGTTGTAATTTTAGCTCTTCACGCCGCTTTAAATTTCTTCAACTTAAGTAGATTGTATGGGTTTTTAGAGGTTTCTCCTAAAATATGTATGTGAGTAGATTCATTCGATAGATAATTATTTTGCATCGTGCTTGATTGACTTTCTAGTTTCCCGGCCCATAAAATTGGAATATTTAATGAAGTTTAAGCACTAACAAGGTTTTTATGCAATCTCAATCGAGATGAAAAAGGTGGTACAGCTCATTCACGGTAAGTTCACCCATTTTCAAAATAATGTAAATGAACTAAAACAGCTATATTTATTGCGCTTCACCTCTTACTATCACTCACATATTTTACACTAATGCCGTTAAGAAAAGGTAGAATTAAAGTATATGCACCAGTATTTTTGTGGATGAAGAGTAATTTGGTTTAAGGAAAACTCCCCTTAATAGATCCGACTGGTGTTTGAACCCCAAACCACCATTTATTGGAAAAACCACACTGGACGAATCTGACGTCTTAGCCTACATGCCTAGAGATGCAGTTTAAATCGACTATAAACTCACGTTATTATATTCAGTCACTCTAGAAAAAATATATTATATTTTATATTATCTAGAAAATGAAAATTAATTGGCATTAAAATCTTTTTTTAGTTTTTTTTGCATCGCGTCTTAATAACTGTTCAGGCTATACGCATAGTAAGCTAGGGATGAGTAAGGTTGACTTTAGAGGAAGTGTACCCATATTTTCTTGGATGGAGAGTAGAAACCCATTTAGGTAAGGCAACCCTCAGTTCACCAAACCGAGATTTGAACCCCGATATCCCTTACATCGGACAGTATAGTCTATTGTGAGTGTGACGCCCTAGACCATGCGACCACCGAATCAAGTAATTCCAATTTTAAGAAACATTTTAATAAAGATGTTAAGGGGTGGAATAAAGAAAGCTACACTTCAATTTTGATAGGAAGACACTGAAACAATTTTCATATTTTGTATACGTAAATTCATGTGATGTTCAACTGTCACTCTTCATCGGAAAGATTGGGATTTGAAACCCAGTCGGGTGTACTAAGGGTAGTTTTTCCTAAAGGATGTTTCCCTCTCCCTCCACGAAAATGCGGGTCAAATTCCCTTAAATTTATCATTCCTCATCCCTAAAACATTTGCATGCTTAGAAGGTTTACTTATGCCCATAGCCCAAACAAGTAGTAAGAAGGGGCTATCGATAAACAGCGTAGCACTGATGAGAGAGGGGTAAGCTTGAATGTATACATCGGGGGGAGGGGGGTACATCAGTGTTACGTAACACAAATCATCTACTTAAATTATAATGTAGAAAAAATAATATCATATTACATGTTTTTACCGTTTGTAAACAAACTTATAGAAAACGTCTGAATATGTACGGTGTTGAAAATGAAATGAAATAACGATATTCACTCTTGATGTGGAGAGTTACGTAACACAGTATGGTGGCAGGAAGGGTCAGATTAAATGTATACTTGGTGTTTCATGGAAGTTGGAATGGAGGGCTGACAAGATGTGTATTAATCACAACTTGTGAATATGAGGAATGCCAGGCCTCTACCGTGGTTCGGATTCCACGTTAAACTGTAGGTCCTCCATTTCATCTCACAATTACCCTACTATTGCACATTAGCGTAAGTGCGTATAACCCGAACGGGTAGTAAGACGCGGTGCTAATAATAATAATAATAATAATAATAATAATAATAATAATAATAATAATAATGGGGGGGAGGGAGTCAAATAAGCGTTACTTGGTTTTATGGATGACCCCTAATACTAGCTGATAGAATAAATCAATATCTATGAAAATGTTACTCATAATAAAGTAAAATGTTATCAATGTTGAGTGCAAAAAATATATTTGTATTTTCTAAAATCTTCTTACTATCAGAATCCAACTCCTCCTAAACAACACAAATCCTTTGCGAGACAGCGTAGCCTATAGAATAAACGAGTTATTCTGATAATCCGTGCTCGCATTTGCATAACCTTTTTTGTGATTTAATTTAATTATTTTATTTTTTCAAAAGCTATATTAAGTCTCCTTATTTTTACTAAGATGCTAAATACTAATACTAGATACTAAATAGTTTTACTGAAGTGTACAAACACTTAAGTCTTAGTGTCAATAAAGATATATAATTAGAAAGTTAAATAAGATTAACTGTAACCGTATTCAAATTGGAAAAAAAGGGGGGTAGGGAATGAATTTAGTATAATTTAGGGAAACCACCTCTGGTTAAACTTATACGTAGCGAAACTCATCCTTTTTGGTTCTGAGTCTGACACAATATCCGTGCGGTCAAATCCAGCTGTTAGAATTTAATTCAACTTGAGCATGCTTTTTTTCAGAACGTTCTATCAAGAACAAAAAAAGGAAAATTCTCATTTAAGAAAACGAAAATATGAATAACTCATGAATAAAAAGATGGGAAGCATGTCTAAAGGATGTATGATGAATTATGTAAATGTACTGTACATGATTAAACAGATACTTTAAAGGTATATTTAAATGTAAGCCTATCTAATAAGAGAAGGTATATAAGAAGAATATCTTATTTATGCTATAAAATAATATATGCAATAATGTATGTAAATATATACCGTTATATTAATAGGAGAAGCTGTTTTATAAATGTATGTGTGTAAATATTCACGTTATCGCTTTTGAGGTAAAAGTTTTTATAGGTTTCTGTTCGTTTCCATTTATTCTCTTCTTAAACGTGACATAACTCAAAATCTTGTGTCTCTTCTTATTTTATTACTGATTATTACTAAACATATTTTTATGGACAGAATAGACACGTTATTATTATTATTAACACCGCGTCTTAATACCCGTTCGGGTTGTACGCACTTACGCTAATATGTAATGGTAGGGTGACTGTGAGATTAAATGGAGGACCTACAGTTTAACATGGGATCAGAACCACGGTGGAGGCCTGGCATTCCTCACATTCACAAGTGGTGATTAATACACGTCTTGTCAGAGGTGAAGGAAGGGTTTGGCAATCAGATAAATGTGTGCTGGGACCGAGGGTTGAACCTTAGAACCCAAGCACAGAAGTCTGACACCTTACCCGTAGACCACCAGGTCACCCGACACGCTATTATAATTAAGTAGGGTTATAGACGAATATTGCTAACATTGCTAACATTGTACTATATTATTAGTCCATCATAGACTCTGCCTTAAAATATGAGTGAAGAATGACCCTGGGCATGGGACGATTCCTGGATAATTCAGTGGTTAGAGCATTGGCGTACAAAGCCAAAGGTCCCGGGTTCAATTACCGTGACCAGGTGTCATTTTTAAATTTTCAGAACATGATATATTATTAGTGTTAAATTATAGATATTTATGATATTTATCAAAAATGACTGCTTCAAATCACACGACTTGAAGTATGAATATGTGAAAGTAAATCTAATAACTTTTCTAGTTGTTGGATAAGATTCCCCCTTTGAAAATTGGACTGTGCATCTATAATCGACAGATTTTGTAATTTTAAAACATTTAAATCAATATGGTGGAAAACCCCAACTTTATGATTTCTTAGCTCAGTCGGAAGCGCTTCTGTGATCATGTTACTGGGTTTAATTCCCAGAATGGACAATTTTTAAAAAAATTGAATAGTTCCCAATTATACATTGCCGTCAAAGATCAAAATGAACAACTTCAATTAAAGCACACTCACCAAATTTTGGAAAGATGGATAGTTTATAAAATCTAGTTTGCGAGTCCATTTAGTGTTGTACAGCTTTTTTCCATTTTATAAGACTGCAAACTAAATATTGTTTTATAGATATTTTACAGTTACTGTCAAGTATCGGCGCTAGTTCGGGTGAAAGCATTCTTTCATAAAGGTTCATTAAGGGATAGCCCTAATCTGTGATCATTCGGTCTGAGGCGTCACTCTTCCAATAGACTGGATAGCTGGTGATGTGGAGATAGTGGTTCAAATCCTGGCCAGACCTACTGAGAGTTATTTTTTCTAAATATTTTTCCACTCTCTCTTTACGTTAATGTGGGTAAATTTCCTCTAAATTCTAAGCTCCTCCTCCTTCCTACCCCTGGGTGTAGACATGGGAATGGCCCGGATGGGTTGTAAGATGCAGTGCATAAAAAAGGATGTGTATATAGGAATAGAGGTAGAAAGGTGGGTTTAAAAATAAAATAAAATTGAAGTAGATAATGAAGCAAATGTGTTGATTTATTATTATTATTATTATTACTATCATTATTATTATTATTATTATTATTATTATTATTATTATTATTATTATTATTATTATTATTATTATTATTATTATTTTCAGTTCTGGCCTGTTATAGGTCTTACGACTGTTGGTCGGCACTATAATAAAGGAAATTGAAATTGAAATTGAAATTATTATTATTATTATTATTATTATTATGAGTCAGTACACAAAAGAAAGCGACCGCCGAATAAGATATGATTTGAGGTGTGAATATAAGAAAATAGATTTAGACATCTTTTGGACTATCAAAAACTGTTTTACCCGTTTAAGTGGTCAAATAGTCTAAGGCATCACTTTCATGTTAGACTTGCCTTCTAATGACCAGGAGATCGGGGTTCAAATCCCGACTGGGTCTACTGAGGTTGGTTTTTTTTTACTAAATTTCTTTCCACTCTCCTTCCACGCAAATGCGTGTAAGTTGCCTCTAAAATTCTTCCTCCCTCAATCCTATCCCTTTAGAGAAATTATCACATATGCGTTTAACATGAACGGGCGTATTACAGTTGGGCTACGAGTTTCTTCTTGAGTACTAACTCAACCCCGGCTGTTGGGGCGCTCCATTTAGGATGGTTGTAAATGTTTTATAAAGCTGAGTGAAAAACAGCAAGTGACACAACAGTAAGACACAACAAATTGCTAAGATTATCTAACCTAGCCTAACCTAACCTATACAAGCCTAATCAATTTTAAAGCAAAAAGATTTGTGGGGCCAAATTCATATCCACCCGTAGGTTTATTATCTGTTTGAGTCCTGGTTAGTGAACGTGGGCCAACTAGGCTATGACGATAATCCTTCTCGTCAGTGAGCGTGGGCCAACTAGGTTATGACGATAATCCTCCTGGTAATTAGGCTATGATGATAATTCTCCTGGTCAGTGAACGTGGGCCAACTAGGCTATGATGATAATTCTCCTGGTCAGTGAACGTGGGCTAACTAGGCTGTGACGATAATCCTCCTGGTCAGTGAACGTGGGTTAACTAGGCTGTGACGATAATCCTCCTGGTCAGTGAACGTGGGATAACTAGGCTTTTGACGATAATTCTCCTGGTCAGTGAACGTGGGCTAACTAGGCTGTGACGATAATTCTCCTGGTCAGTGAACGTGGGCTAACTAGGCTATGACGATAATCCTCCTGGTCAGTGAACGTGGGATAACTAGGCTATGACGATAATCGTCCTGGTCAATGAACGTGGGCTAACTAGACTATGACGATAATTCTCCTGGTCAGTGAACGTGGGATAACTAGGCTGTGACGATAATCCTCCTGGTCAATGAACGTGGGCTAACTAGGCTATGATGATAATTATCCTGGTCAGTGAACGTGGGCCAACTAGGCTATGATGATAATTCTCCTGGTCAGTGAACGTGGGCCAACTAGGCTATGAACGTTTGAACCAAGGGCCCAACTGTCACTCACCGAACTGAACAGGTAGTAGAAATGGTATGAAAGACGGTTTTATTACTGTAGAATATATTTTCCTCTTGTTTAAAACAAATTCCACAGTTAATTTAGTATTCCAATAACTAAAGCATTAAATTCAAGAATTCGCATTTGATGGCGCTAAAAGTGAATACTCCCATCTGTTTTGAAGTAGAATGTTAACTTTGCAGAGGAAAGGAGTTGTGTGTTTCATTCTCGCATGTTTGACTTTAATTGTGTCTGTTTTATTGTTCCAAGCTGTTGCATCTCTTGTTTGTTGGTTGGACCGCGAGTTGAAACTGTCTTGAAACGAGCAGCTACGAGTTGCCCGACGCGCTGTGGGAGGGCCCCCAACTCGTTCTGTGGTTAACGTCTCCACCATTTAGCACGCAGTAAGACACTCCAATATTCACGGCACAAACCTTTGTTTCAACCATCGCATACAGTCCAATTTGTATAGGAAGGACCTTATCTGACAGTTAGAAACGTTACTAGATATACTTTCACGTACCTGATTCGGTGGTCGAGTGGTCTAAGGCATCACTTTCACCATAGAATGGACTGCCGAAGGTCGGGAGATGGGGGTTCGAATCCCGGTCGAGTGAATTATAGCTAGTTTTTCCTTAATGATTATCCACTTTCCCTTCATTCAAATGTGACTTTTTCTAAATGCAACCTTCTTCGTCTCCTACAAAATAGCGTAATTAATACATAGGCGTGTAGCCCAAACGGATAGTGAGAAGCATGGGGAAAAAACTGATAAGCATTCATACGTTAAGTCATGTCTGCAGCTGTCACTTTTAATAGATTGTATTAATCATAATCTAATAACACTAACAAACTAATAAAATATTTTCAACTTTGGCCACAAAGAAATGTGTTTGTATTTTCTAAAGGGCAATTACTCTGAAAACTGGACCGCACGCAGAGCGATCCGTCATGAATATACGAGTGTATATATATATATAACACTGCATCTTACTACCTGTTCATGTTAGGAGCATATGTGCTAATTACGCTAGTTAGTTAATGATAAGGAAGGTTGAATTTAGAGGAAGTGTACCCGCATTTCCATAGAGTTAGGGAGTAGAAATTAATTCAAGGCAAACTACCCTCAGTGCACCCAACCGGGATTTTAATCCCAATCTTTCTGTAATCACCAGTCTAGTTTATTGCGAGAGTGAAGCCTTATACCATGTGGCCACCGAAGCATGTATGAACATAAATAATCAAGTTTGGTAATAAAATACAAACCCGCTTCGGTAACCACATGGTCTAAGGCGCTACTCTCAAAGTAGATTAGACTGTCGATGACGAAGGTATCGAGATTCGAATCTCAGTCGGGTATACTGAGGATTTTTCCTAAATAGTTTTCCGCTCTCCCTTCACGCAAATATGGGTACACATCGGCTTCATATAGCCTTCATCATCCCTTAAACCATTAGCGTAATTAGTAGATATAAGTATAACCCAAACGGGTAGTAAGGCATGCTGATAAAAAAAATTAATTTGAGTGCATTGCACCATGCTACTTGAACCGAAATTAAGGGAAACGATTATTTTTGACAAACAAATAGGCTGATTTTTTAAATTATCGTAAAAATGAGAAACTTTGCTAATCGACGGGATATTTGCCCAAACTTTCTTAGGAAAATGGCATTCTTAAGCCTTCTAAAACTATCAAACAATCCTTAATTATCCATGAAATTCTTATCGTGGCCCTATTAAATAATGGTTACTTTGTTTGAGAAAAGCTAGATATATATTTCTCATCACTTATCTTAATCCCGGATCTGTGAAACTTCGCTTAAAACGTAATTGAAAATTATCTAACTCTACCTCTTTTAAAATTACAAGCTCCAACAAATAAGTTAAGGTCTGTCATGTTTCTATAGGCAGATCCCTAAATGATAAATATGGTGGCCCTTTTGTAAAACCTTTTGTGTTCTCAAATCAAAATATTTATGTATAATAACTTTGATGATTTTAAAAGTTGATAATTACACTACGCTGATTTGGATTCACTAATTTTACTCTATTTTGGTAAATGTATTGAATTTTTATACATCAAAGATTCTCAAACAATTGTAATTAACTTACGATACTGGTAAGTGATGTCTTAAATTATTTTTAAAAATATATTATAGATTGAGTGAAAATGTAAACATAGCTTATTGATTTATAAATACTAAAAATGTTTTACTTCTGTATTATTTAAAAAAAGTTTAATACTAACATAAAAATGAAGTTGTATATAGACTGGTTACTATTTATGTCATTAGATATGACATTGTTTATTAAGGTGGGGATGTAGTTGACGCGAGAAAAGGTCACTGTTTTTGCAGTTTAAATCAAAACTTTTTTTTGGACAAAATAAATCAATTAATGCTCAAGTACAAACATAGAGTTTAATTTTCTTCACAAGGTGATATCAACAGTTGTTGAATATCTGTCAAGGATGTCTTGGAATTTAATGACAACGTTTTCTTTTCATTTAAAAAGTTTCTCATCTAACGCCATTATGTTCATGACAGATATTCAACAACTATTGATATCACCCTTTTAAAAAAACTCTATGTTTGTACTGAAGCAATATTTTATTTATTTTGGCCAAAATGTTTTGATATAAAAATTACAAAAACACTGGTCTTTTACCGCTTTCCCTAGATCCCCACCTTAACGGCAATGCATTTTTAACATTAGTATTAGTAAAATGTATCAACTTTTTCAAAACAAATTAATGTTCAGTAAAACTTCCTTCATACAAAGTGAACCAAACAATTATTTATAAAATATCCTATCGTTATATAGACAGAACTATACAATGATTACGTCATGTTTTTCAATAAAGCGTAGCGGCCAATGAATTCGTATCCGACGGAGATTAAAAGCTGGGTTGAGTAAGGACATGTCTGCTCTCAAGGGGCAGTAAAAATACAAACGAGAATGTCGAAACGATTCAGAAGTAGGTCACCAAGTTACCTTGACAACAACAAAAAAATACCAACGCTATTATCTGTGCACTTTCCAGTATAACATGTTGGTCAAACAAGACAGGTCACAAGAGAATGTTCATTTCCTTTATAACATCCGGAGGGGGATTGTTATAGCGGGATGGAGGTTAAAATGAGGCCTTAAGATCATCTCGACAGATGACCACGAGTATTGTTTTGACGGAACCACTTGGCTTATCAAGTTTGGTCCTTATTGCTCCTTCCAAGATCTTTCAGGATATGAGTTTCTTACTCTGGTTATTCTCTCTCGCTCTCTCTCTACGTGTTGTGTTACTATTGTGTTTTATTTCTGTCTCACCTCTTCTTTACTTCACTTTCACTTTCTTTTCGTATTGATTCCGTCCTTTCTACTTGACAGAGGCATTTTAGCTGTCGCTTTTGTTTACATTCTAAGTCTTATACCCCTCAGCTCCAGAGCTCTGGTATATTATACGGTACCTAACCTATGGATACATAACCATTCTACCATTTTGTTTTGTGTTTTGTCTCTATACCCCGGCCATACCTTGCTAAACTTTTTTAAATTAAAAAATACCATAGAATATCTCACCTTTTCCCCAATTTAACTCTATCTTCGAGATGTAGAAATTGGCACCATCTGCAGAACACATCCAATGTCATGGAGGTAGATCGATAAACTTTGTGAATTGCAGAAAAAGTTCTTCAACCGAAATATTGTCTGTACTCTTTTAAGTATTCTATGTATGTATTTCTTTAATATTTTGTCTCCCTCTTTCCTCCATTCTCGTCTCTTACGACGCCATCCCTTCTTTTTCGTAGCAATCTAGAGGTGTCAAGATTAGTCAGTGACAGATGAAGAGGAAAAGGGTGATTCGCCCAGCATTTCCCAGAATTTCTGGGGAATATTAAAAAAAAAAAAAATTGAGAACGTTCAAAGTGGCAACATTAATTTTTTGAGGCAAGTTGATTAAATATATGTTAAATGTTCAGTACATTTTTAATGAATAAAAATTCAATTTTAAATCCAGGGGAAGTGAATATGTAATACATTTCGCATAAAATCCTAAAGGTACTATTATGGAGTGTAAATAAATATGAGAAGAAATACAAGGCCATGTAAGAATTTATTATTTTGTAAAATGTATAATTTCTATTCAATACCATCAACACATTTCATATTACTTTAAAACTAAGGCCTCGGAGAGGTTCAAAAGCATTGAGTTATGGTTCTGGTATATGGATGTGGTATGGAAATAAAAGTATCATTACTCTACTCATTAAAAGTATTGGAAGAAAAGTATCGATACTGTTCTAGTATCTAAAGAAAAGTATCGATAACAGTAAATATCTGTATCGAAACGCATATAAACTTTTCTGCTTCGTCTGCAGGGGGGACTTTTGAGTTGACTACAAAAGACTGTTTTGTTTAGTTTGTGATGACCGTGTTCATTGATAAAGGAAGGGGTAGTAAGACTGGTCGCCAGTCAACCCGTCAGGTATCAGGCTGTATTGATAAACAAAGATGAAAGAACAGGAATGAGCTATGAAAAGCTAAAAGAGATTGAATGCTAGAGTTGCTTCTGGCTTATCATGCAGAAAATGAGTGAGAACTGAGAATTGAGAAATAGCGTCATTTAATTCTTCTTCCACAGTCCACCCTAATAAACATTTAATCCCAGCATAAGGGAAGATAACAAAAAAGTTGTTTCTTTCGATACCGATCCGATACCGGAGTAACAGTACTAATATCAGGAAAAGTATCGAGAAAAACATACTAGTATCGAAAGGAAAATATTGATATTAGTAAACTATTGATACTTTTTTCACATCCCTATGCAGGTGTTGAATTACCACCTTGAAGAAATTTAGATCCGATTGCTGAAAAGGTCAAAGTTTCTTAGTTATACGTCATGGTTCGTAATTTTTCGTAAGGGGAGCCATAGATGTTAAGGTGGGATTGTAGGGAACGCGAGAAAAGGGCATTGTTTTTGCAGTTTTTATAGCAAAACCTTTTCCAAAATAAATCAAATATTTATCCAGTAGAAACATAAATTTTAATTTTCTTAGCATCGTCATATCAACAGTTCTTGAATATCTGTACACGGTGTCCTAGAACGTATCGACCACTTTTACTTACTATTTAAAAAGTTTCTCATCAAATGCTAATATACTCATGACAGATATTCAAGAACAGTTGATATCACCATGTGAAGAAAATTAAATTATATTTCTACTGGAACAAAGTGTCTACTGGCCAAAATATTTTTTTATAGAAAACTGCAAAAATACTTACCTTTTCTCGCGTCCCCTAAACTCCACCTTAATGACTTTAATTTTGCTTAGGTACCCCTAAAACTAAAATCACACCTATCAGTATTATTTTAGCTTCAAATAGGATATAAAAAGTTTTAGTTTCATCATCGGTGGTAAATAAGTTTCAAAGAAAAATGTTTTAAATAAAATAGATTTAAGTATGGTGACTGTTATATTTACACAGTATATACACAGTTTTGACAAATGTAAGTATTGTAACACGACCGGGGGGTCATACGCCGCTTACATCTGGCCGGGTAAACAAGGAGTTATTTTAAAACTATTGAAGTTCTGTTTTAACTTGTGAAGCGGCTGAGGCCCTAAAGGAATAATTTGACTAAAATACTTACTTATTTACTCTATGGCACTTGGGGCTCGATAGTCCATTGCTTCACAAAAGTACGCCATTAATTAATATCTTTAGCTAACTCTATCCAGTTCCTCTCGATACACACTATGCCTATCTTGAGCTAGCTCTATCCAGTCCCCCTCATTACACACTATCCCTATCTTGAACTAGTTATATCCAGTCCCCCTCAATACACACTATCCCTATCTTAAACTAGTTCTATCCAGTCCCCCTCAATACACACTATCCATATCTTGAACTAGTTCTATCTAGTCCCCCTCAATACACACTATCCCTATCTTAAACTAGTTCTATCCAGTCCCCCTCAATACACACTATCCCTATCTTGAACTAGTTATATCCAGTCCCCCTCAATACACACTATCCCTATCTTGAACTAGTTATATCCAGTTCCCCTCAATACACACTATCCCTATCTTGAACAAGTTCTATCCATTCCACCTCATTACACCATATCTCTATCTTGAGCTAGTTCTATCCAGTCCACCTCATTACACCCAATCTATTTCGGGTCCATCAAGTGTTACTCTCTCATCTGCGTCTAGGTCTTCCCAATGATCTCTTCCCATTGGGTTTTCCAGTCAATACCTTGAGCACGGTTGTAGAATATCCCATTCGCGCTGCATGTCCTACCCACAGTAATATACGAGACTTGATCATCCTAAAAATGTATTGTGATGAGTACAGGGTATATAACTTATCATTATGTAACCTCCTCCACTCCCCAGTAGCCTTATCCTTTTTTAGATCAAATATTAGTTGTATTAAATACTAAAATAAACAATTACTATATATTTTTTTCTATGACTTCTAAATCAAACATAATTTATTTCAATATTAATAAAAGTCAACCTCGGTGGTCTTGGACTCAGGACCCGATGTTAGTGGGTTCAAACCCAGTATAGGTCGATGAATTTTCCTTGAGCGATAATAATCCGTAGCACAAATTCCTTCGGAGAAATAATGCCGTTAGTCCCGTGTCGATTGTGGCATGCAAAATAAAACCTGAAAGTTTGTGAAAATGCCTTTCCCGGCAAAATTGGTAGGCCCTTTCGCTCTAGCTCAAAGTAATTCTCGTGCTCTGATATAATCAATAGGAAGAGTGTACGTTAAATACCCCAATAAATAAATAAACATGATCAAAAAAAGCTCTTATCAAAATTATAATCAATTCACCACGTAAGCCTCCCAAAAAACCAGAAAGGCAAGCTTTAGTATGGCCATTTATATGCTTGCTATGGTATATTAGCTAGTAGCCTCGGGGAGAACAATTAAATATATAGTTGATATTACCATGGTCTAATTTTAAGCTATAAACCACAATTTGAAAATTGAGGAGAAAGCACTCAATATAATTATAATTTTGTTGACATCTCGCCTGCTGTCAAGGAATGATAAACTCAGAGTATACAAAACATTAGTTTTATTGTTTGTTATCTATAGGGGTGAAACGTGGTCTTTTACTTTACACGACGAAAACAAATTTAGTGTTTTCGAAAAAAAAGGAGGCTTAGATAGATATTTGGTTTAAAAATATATGAAGCTACTGGGGAGTGGATTAGGTTACATAATGATGAGTTACATAACTTATACTCATCACAAGACAATGTTTCGATAATCAAGTCTCGTAGATTACCGTGGACAGGAAATACAGCGCGAATGGAAGAATCTAGAACCTTCTTCATGGTACTGACTGGCAAACCCAATGGTAAAAGACCTTTGCAAAGACCTTGACGCAGATGGAAGGATAACATTAGAATGGACCAGAATGATATAGGGTGTAGTTAATGAGTTGGACTGGATAGAACTAGATCAAGATAGGGATAGGTGGCGTACTTTTTTAAGTGCCTCAATGAACTTTCGAGGTCCTAATTCCATAGAGTAAGTGAGTATTATCATTGTTTTAATGTTGCATTTTATTATGAATGGCTGTACCACAAGGGAACTGGGACCCTACCACAAAACATTAACATCATTCTAAATGATACTTTGTAAAAAGGGCACAAATATATTTCTAAATTAATATTAAATATAAATATGGATGTTGCATATGTAGATAGTTCAGAATGGCTTACAGAAATTAATTATAATCTGTTATTTTCATGTTATTTGCTCTTTTGATCAAAAAATCATCGTACCAGAATCCCACTGTATAACAGTATTTTTTTTTTAGATAAAAGACCTTCCAGAACGGACTTCCTACTACCGTAATAAAAGGCCTTTTATCCTATTAAAAGATTACTATTCAGAAGGATTTTGGTATGAAATAAGGCCTTCCAGAATGGGCATCCAGCCAAAATCAGGTGTGTAGTGTTATTTCCTCTCTAACGATATGAAATACTTTTTTATCAATACCATGCTGCTCCATTTAACGGTAACTAATAGTTCCAAACTATCCATTTCCACTGTTGGTAGCATTAACTCTTTTCTTCTTTCAACCATTATATCCTTCTCAATCCTTCTGCTGCGACTTTATACCATGTAAAATTACATTCCCTGCTTCTTTCTTTCATTCATTTCCCAAACTAGATTCGTTTCTCCCTTGTACTCATTATTCTCTCTGTTTCTTTCTTTTTGTTCTGCAGGAGATCATTACCCTTCCACACCAGCACCCTCTTCCCCTCCTCACCACCCTACTCTCCAACATGTAGATTTGTTTTTGTTTTTTTCCAGGAATATGAACAAGGCTGCGTCTTAATTTTAATACACTGGAAGCTACATAAAGAGGAAAAAATGTGTCTGAGTAAAATTACAATAAGAATACATTAGGTAGGACAGGGTTTTTTTAGCACCACGTCTTACTACCCGTTCGGGTTATACGCATATGTACTAATTACACTAATAGGTTAAGTATTATGAAAGCTTAATTTAGAGAAAATGCACCCACATTTGCGTAGAGAGAGGATGGAAAACTATTTAGGAAAACCACCCTCAGTTTACCCGACCGGGGTCAAACTTCGATCTCCCCATCTTCGGAAATCTAGTCCAACACGAGATTAGTGTTAGACCACGCGGCCATCGAAGCGGGTAGAAAGGACCGTTGATAAAAGTAAACAAATAGGTTTTTTTGTCGACATTGATAACAATCTATATAAATAAAATGAATGTTTTGTTTGTCAGTCTCTCATGGGCATTGCGCGATATCTACCACAGGCAGAGGGCTGAAATTTTAAAATTAGTAGCCCCTGTGCAATATGTGCACCTTGAAACTGGAATTTTAAATTTGTCATTTTTTTTTAATTTACTAAAATATTCGTAGAGAGAAATAAAATTAAGATCTGTTTATTTTAAGCAAATAAAATCGTTATGCCTGTCAACACGGTATTTCTGCTTATTTTCTATACACACTAGTAGTTATATGAGCAGTAGACCCCGTTTCCTCCATGTTCTTATCGTTACTTAAGTCTTAAGACCCAATCAGCGTTTGTGCATATATTAAGCTAGAGTATTAATCCAATTTTTAATAGGAAGGGCTTTTCGTAAAATAAAAACATATTTTTTTGCTGTCAACATTTATAGAATTAAATATATATCAAAGATGGCAGCTTCCTATCACATGATTTAAAGTATGAACACTTTAGACAGGATTTAGGTACTTTTCTAAACAGGCATACTCTTCATATGAAAATTGTACAACACTACGCATTATGTAAAGCCTTATTCAAACGAACAATTTGTTTGTATCACTGACAATTTATGGGCGCTATTCTACAGATGAGCTCTATTTTCGCATTTAATTTCATTCAAAATTAATTTTATACTCATTTTAAAATAATATAATGCAAATTAGTACAATTATATATTGTTTATGATAAGATGTTGGAACAAAATATGTCAGTCTTTAAAACAAGAGGATATACCAAAACCAAATAAATGTTTCGTTGGTAAACTTACTCAAATTTGTTGGTAATGTATTTAAGTAGAACAGTTTTATTTATGTTTCACAGTAATTTACTTAGAGATCAAATTATTCCAAGCAACTATGCGTGGTTAATTTTTACGTTAGTGATTTACGTTGGTTTATTTTTACGTTGGTCATTTACGTTGGTAATAAAATGACAATATTGTGTTTTGCCTATTTGACCTAAATCTAACTACAAGCAAGATGATATTTTACTATTTTTGTTTTGGCAGTATAATAATAGATCAAAGTAGAAGTATTGCGATCATTGTAAAACAATGTTACTGCATGAACGTCTCAATGAAGTGTAAGAAACTCCACAACAGAACTAATAATAATGGCGTGTCTGGGATAAATCGAGTTGTAGCGCAGTTTGCGTAAAGATTAGAAAGTACTAATGAACCACTACCCAGGGGACGCCCGAATGTACTAACTGTATATCCTTTTCGTGAAGGCTCTTCCCATGTCCCGATAAGATCAGGGGATGATGACGATAGTTAATATTACGAGATGAAACCAATTAAAATCATAACCTAACCAACCAAACCTTTGTGGCCATGGGAATTATTCCTCTTTAGAAAAAAAAACCCTATTACCGGCTGGGAATCGGTCACGGGACCTCTAGGTAAGCACCCAGGGTCCCTGACCACTCAATATACCAAAACAGAGCTGTGAGAACATATAAAATACACTTCTTCTCCAACAAATGAAAGGTTTGGAATTTTTTTTTTTTAAATTAGGATATTTTAACTCTGTGGCATTATCGAATATAACAAGTCTTAAGTAGTATTGTGATTTTGAAGAACGTCTGCAACTATCTATATTGTACAGTATGTTCTCATGGTTCAGATTGACACATTCTTTCAAGAGGTTCTGCTAGAATATGAATTGGATAAAAACAAACGTGGTAGCTACAAATTTGGAATTAATCATTTAATATTAGCCAACAAAATCTCGCATTTTTATGAATATGAATAAAATAGTTCAGTTAGTGACATGGACATTGAATGTAAGAGTGGTTAAGAAAGTGTAGGCCATGGGGAATAAGTTTGTGAGGAGAATGTTGGAAGTCACGAAGAGGAAGAGGATAAGGAATGAAGTTATCCTGTAAAAAAATGTGAGTACATGATAAAGTAGAGGAAGCAAGACTGAGATGGTATGGTCATGTAATGAGGATGGGAAAAAACGGGATGCCAAAGAAAATAATGGAAATAAAGTATGTGGGGAAAACACCGCAAGGAATACCACGAAAGAGATGGGAGGAGCATATAGTATAAAGTGTGCAAGGTAGAGGAGAAGAATTAAATAAATTAAAGGAGGACTAATTATTTATTGTGGAAGGATAGTGGAATAGGGGGGCATTTTACTAAACTTACCCAGTCTCAGGATGGAAACGGATGATAATGATAATGATGATGGTGAGTTAGTATCACGTGTGTATATACTAAGCCAAAGGTCTCAAGTTCGATAACAGGCATGGCTGTAAAATGTATATATAGTCAGATTGGGTTTTCTCCTTTCACAGTGATGAACTAACGATCAAAATACTGTTCTCGAGAACTAATGAAATGTTTATGTTAATATTTTCAACACCCCTTCCAAGATAATGTATCGATGTTTATTAATTGTTACATTTTTTTCTTTTTTT
>CABFWO010000943.1:210785-224625 GCA_902155825.1 Timema genevievae | reverse complement strand
GCAGTCATGTGTGGAGTTATAGCATACCGCGCGGGCGTGAGCCAGTAAGTTGCTACCTTACAATCTCGACGGAGGGTACATATATGTTGCACTAATTACGCTAATATGTTAGAGAAGATTCGAAAGGTGTAATTTATAGGAAGTGTATTGAACTTTCGGGGAGAGGTATTGGAAAACATTTAGTTTAAAAAACCTTAAATACACCGGACTGAGATTTGAATCTTGATCTTTCCTTCATCGACAGTCCAGTCTACTGCTAGAGTGACGCCTTAGTTCATTCAACCACCGAAGTGGGTCAAATGCTGTTAATCACTAAATAGTTCCTAGATTTTCAGTATTGAAATGGGTTATATTTTAAGATAGTTTTTTTTAAATTTGAATAGATGAGTTCAACTTCACACGATGTCAGTGGATAACATTTCAAACTTGTTGTTTCCTAAGAAGTTGAACTTTTCTCCTGCAACATTATATATACTATTTCCTCATATGATGTCTGCTACTGCTCCAATTGTCCTCCACCAAATTTACGCTCATTGGAAGCTATTTAATAAGTGCCGGTTTCAAACTTTCTACAAACAAGTATGCCACAATTTACAATTTCTAAGAAACTTGACTCTCTCTTTCAGCAGAAAATTTATATCGTATGAAAAAAAAGAGAGGATAAAGCCAAAATAGGCGCGTTAAGGCGTTTATTCATGAAATACGCAAAAACCAACAGAATAGTCAACTATAGGCACTATAAAAATTCACATTTTATAGTAGGCCTAGTCGTAATAACATGAAATTCATATATATCTTAACTATCTATATTTAACGATGGAGAAAAAGAAAAGACAAACAAGCAAAATCCGGTCCCTAGCCAATACAGAACTTAAATAAGACGATTAAAACAATTTGCAGATTTCCTCAGATTATCTACAAATTGGGGCTTTATTTACGCCCTTGAGCCTGGTATAATTGTCTAATGACGTTATACCTTAGTTTGACCTGAGGTCAAGATTATACCTCAACCCCCCGGGTCAGAAACCGATGAATTATCTATAGTGGATAACTACATCAGCGATAAAATGTCTGAATGGTTCAACACCGAATGGAAAGTTCAAGCATCATCAGCGGTTGATAACAATACAGTGTTCGTTGCGATGTGAAGATGTTTGTCAGACACCCTGTGGTTATGATTTATCCTACTCAGAACTTATAGTGCGTCCTAGCATCACTTTCTTCAGAGCGGAGTGCTGGAGTCAGGCTGCGAAGAATATTGTCGGATTGCATTAGCTGATTGGCTAGCGGGAGTGGGGGAGGGGTAACAGTCAAGGGGTGGGAAAACGCATTCAGGGCTGGCCATCTGAAGGTGCAACCTAGGTCTTTATTAGTTTTTAGGAACCTATACGTATTACCAACATCAGTTGACAAGGGTATTTGTCTAATCTAGTTTGGTTCACCGGTGATGGGGAGGCTGGGGCTCAAATCCTGGGCGGGTGTACTGTAGGCCATTTCTTCCTTACTCCAATCCGGGACAGGAAATAAATCAACAAAAGTATGGTTTTAAGATGTTTTATTTTATTTAGTTAAAAAAACACAGCACTATTAGTGTATGTCAGTTGACATAATGTATGTTTTGATTACATCGTAAATTGTTAAATAAATTCAGTTTTATATTTCATGTTCCATAAACAATAAAAGTTAATAATTTGATCCTAAAATTATTAATTTTTTACTAGCATCGAATAAAAGATAATTAAAATAAACTTTTGCATTTTGAACAATGTCGTCAAACATAGCCCACCGCCCACGTAGCTGATTCCGCGCAGATATTTCAAAAAACTAAAAGACTGAGTCTAGAAAACAGGAAATTTTTTAACATCCGAGACATTTGCTGATGATACGAGACAATGTGTCTAAAATTGGGACTATCCCGCAAAATCTGGGACGAATGGTCACTCTAGAGTTTAGTGTATTGAGGTGTTCTACCCCACCCCCAAATGGTTTCACAATGCTCAAGTGAATATTTCATTACTTTGACTAAAATAAATCTATTTATTCTATTTTAGAAGATAACTAAAATTCTGCCTTTTTGGCTCCTTAGAGAATGTAGCAGACTGATAAATTAAACAATTTTGCTCGAATTAATGTAGGCGTGTGTGTTTTTGTTTGTGTGAAATCATAATGTGACTTTGTCAAATTTACATTCTAAATTCCCAATGCTTTCATAATAATTTATATTATGCCTACATTAATTTGAGCAAAATTATTTAATTTATCAGTCTGCTATATTCTCTAAGGAGCCAAAAAGCCAGAAGTTTAGTTATCTTCTAAAATAGAATAACTATATATATATTGGTTCGTTTGCTCACTTTGTGCAGGTATAAGTTAGTTTTATCGCTTATCAAGAATAATTTACGATTTATAATTGCTTTCTGTTTTGTGCGATGTTCATTATAATAGGTATTTTATGAGTTTCGTGATGTGATGTGATGTGATGTAATGTAATGCTATATTTTGTCGAATAAAGCAGTTTTGAATTGAGCAAAATGATGATGGAAATCATGTGAAATGAAAGGCTACAAAATGCATGTTGCGTAGTTGACGAGACAGAAAGAAATTACTACACGAACCACCGAAGTGAAAGGAATCGGCTAGTCGCCTGTGCAATTTGTTCATTCAATTGGCCATGTATATAAACATCACGTGTATTGCTATACAAAATGACGCGTTCAATTAAATCGTTTTATTTATTTTTAATAGTTTTCGATCTTTTTTCCCTTCCACGCATCGAATTCAGTGTAGCCTATTATTACTTTTTACACTTTGTTAACTACATGATTACGTTTCTTTCAAATGACCACCATGAAACACCAACGTCTAGATTAAATATGCCATCGCTAATTAAAATAACAACTGGAGCAGTTGGAATATTTTGAATTTGTTCGTGTGTCTATTATTTACGACATTCGTTTGTTTGCTAGCTAATGTTTTGTACTGGCATCTAGTGACTTAAATTAGGAAATGAAATTATATTGGAATAAAAGGAATGGAAATCCACCGGCTTCCGCCTGGATTGGTATGAAAAAGTATATTGTGAGGACATAAACTTTTTATATAATTTGTTTTGTCAGAATCAAGCATGTGAGTGCACACCTAACTATTCTGGTAAATTTCAATGTTTTATTTAAGGGATTGTAAGATTCATGCTTGACAGATATGGATACTGTAGCACACCTTGATTATGGAGGCCGGTGTTTGATCCCCGGGTAAAAGATCTAGGACTAGCTTTAACGTAACATAGATTGATCCTTAGCTCTCTTCAGGACAAGTCATATGCGTTTAAAACAAAACACACTGTATGGTACACTATGACTACTCAATTACAACTGTCTCACATGCATATGATGGAAAGTTTTTCAGATTGCAAATGTAAGAAAATTTAATGTGAAATTTGACAATCCTTTTCTGAAAGTAGAGATAAAACGAAATGTTAGGAAAGGGAGGGAAGGGGTATATTATGAAAGTCTTGCGTCATTGCGTTTTTCATAAATAGAAATTCTTCCAATGATATGAGGGAAATATTAAGTTACAATCAGCTTACGCCGTCAGGAAAAAGTTTATTTTACTGTGATAGCTGGCAAACTCGAGTTCACCACAATTTTATTGCCAATTCGCTGCTTGTGGCGTTGGCGACAGGGCTGCCCACCCCTGGCCTAGATGATATTAATGTGTGTTAGCAAGAGGCGCAAAGAATGTGGCATAAAAAAATTCTTGGGACTCAGCTATCTCAGCCTTCTGTGGCTCATTGCTATAAACCATTCATGGTGACCTCGGCTTTTTTTCTAAATGAAGACACATTTCTGAAACAGTTTCTTATTCGTTTGCCTTGAAAACCTAAATTAGTTTGAAAAATGAAGTTAATTTTCATAATGTCCGACACCTGAACTCAGTCAGTAAAGTGTCTCTTCATTGATCTGAGGGTCCTGGATTTGATTCTTGAGATGTCCCAAGAACTTATCATTCATTAAATTGAACTTCCCCTTGAATTAACAGCTGGTAGACTTAGGTGTTCGATCTTTTCTATAATTACGTTAGTTTGTAAGCCGTGTACCAGTCAGTTCCCAGAAAATGCAAGCTAAATCCTCCCTTTCTCCCCAATAACTATAATTCGCGCCACTTCTTAAAATTGACAAAACTCAATTCAAGGCTCGACTTCGCACATCACCAAAGAAACCAGCCTCTAAAGAGTCAGACGTCTTACTCCTTCTGACCACTGGTGCGGGGCCCTTTAAAACGAATTGATTTATCCGTCTCCGTGGTAAGGTTAGTGGTGTTATTGTTTTATTCCATATCAAAAAATCTTAATAGCTGTGATTGCTTGTGCAGACCAATTTTAATAGGAAGGGTGTTTTAGAAAATACAAACATTATTTTCGTTCAAAATTGATAAAACATTACTATAATTTTACGATATCAATCAATATTGACAAGTGCAGATCACGTGGCCTAACATATGAATACGTGAAAGTAGACCTAGTAATTTTTTATCTGTTAAATAAGAACCTTTATACTAAAATTTAACTGTATTCCTGGTGCTGTGGATAAATTGCTAAGGTGTTATATCTTCCACGGCTGACCAACCCATTCCAAGTTACTTTATTGGTTTCAATCCCTGCAGTGTTTTCACGCGGTTCGAGAGTAGGTGATGCATTGGGTATTCGGAGTTATCAGTACAGTTCAAGCACCGGGATTATTCTTAGGTTTAGAGCCAGAAAAAACAATATTGTCTTACTTTTTCACTATTTTATTTTTACTGTTTTTTTTTTGTAATAAAACTTTTTCACAAAAGTGTTTAATGCATCTTCTTCATCTCCCATTATTAACGTTGACGATGACTATGGAGCATCTCTTTCTTCATCTTCCATCAATCCTGGCAACAACAGTAGGATTTTTTCTATCCCAATTCCCATCAATACTGGCGATGACCATAGATGCGTGTAGCGTGTAACCGGGGACTTCACCGGTGGGTATAAGACGAGGCACATGTAAGGGACTCGTTCTTGTTACGAGTGAATAACTGTTAACGGGAATAACTGTTACGGTCCGACCAACAAATTGACCTTTCGACCCTACTCACTAACCAAAAGCACGGGCTCGCTCGCTATCCACTTAGCTCGCTCGCACTGTTATTACGTACGTGTGTATGTGTGTATATATATGTGTGTGTGTGGAGCATAAATATGTAGACAAGTGGGTCTGTTTGGTGGGCGTAGCCCCGAGGTGGACTCACATCTCTTCGACAAAGCACTGAGTTTTCTCGTCAAGTCGATTTTCAAGTGGAGCTTTGTTGGGCAGACGTTTTCCAAAATTAAATGATTAATCTCGGATGCATATATAACCGCGGAGGGAAAAAGAGGTTCGAAAAATCAATTTTCAAATAAGAACTACTAAACACCTTATTCGGTGGCCGCGTAGTTTAACGTGCTACTCTCGCAGTAGACTAGATTGCCGATGACGGGGACATTGCGGTTTGAATCTCGGTTGGGTGTATTGAAGGTGGTTTTTTTAAAATGGTGTCCCACTCTTCCTCCACGCAAATTCGGGTACACTTCCTATAAATATAACTTTCATAATCTCTAAAACCAGTAGTGTAATTATTACATAAGAGTATAACCCGAATGGGTAGTAAGACGTGGTGCTAAAATAAAAACCAAACGCTGTGTTGTTTTTACAGTTGTCTGGGGCCCAGGAATATTACAGTCCAATTTTCACTGGGAGAATCATATCTGACAGCTAGGGACGCTACAAGATCTATTTTCATGTGTTTATACGTCAAGTCATATTATCTGCAGATGTCACTTTCATAGATATTAACAATATCTATAAAATAACACAAATAATATATGTTATTAATGTTGATCGCATACAAATTGGTTTGTATTTTTAAAAGGTTGTGCGTTCAACCCGAACGGGTAGTAAGACGCGGTGCTAATAATAATTTAAAATGTTCTTATTACCATAATCCTACTATACATTCGTTCATTCATGAATTTAGAGATCATGTTTCTATTTCTGTCAAGTATACTATCTCCCGCCAACGAGACACATTTGACATTGGGCACGTGGTAGGTAGCGTGACGTCACATCCCGTGAGCCATGATTAGTCGTGTTGGCTCGTGCCTCGCTCGTTTTGCGCCCCCTCCTCCCTCCATTCCCCATTATCACCCCACATCCTCCCCATGTTAACGATGTCAAACTCTTCTCGCCCCACTATGGATCCGAGATGAGGTGAAATCTCTTTTACATCTAAACAACCACGGAGGACGATGATAACATAATGACGGACCGCGTGGTCGGTGTTTGATGGTCAACTTCCTTCTCTGACCCGCCACCTCTGCCAATCAGTGCCTTCCTACTTTGCGCTCCTGGCCAATCACGATACTCCTACCCTTGCGAAGAGACGGGCCTACATACCGATCTGTTGGAGCACGGGTTTTACAGGAATTTTGGGATTATTTATTAATAGGATCAANGGGGGCAATGTATCACTGCATTACTTGAATACGTTATTTTGTTAGATTAAATTACCCGTTTCAGTGGCCGAATGACCTAAGGCGTCACTCTCGTTTTGGACTGGCTTGGTGATGATGACGAGAATATCGGGGCTCGAACCCCGGTTGGATTTACTAACGGTGGTTTTTCTCTAGACGGTTTCCCACTCTCCTTTCACGCAAATGTGTGTAGATTATCTTGTAAATGCTTCCTTCCTCATCCTTACCTCATTAGAGTAATTATATATGTGTACAACAGGTAGTAAGATGCTGTGATAAAAAATAAATTTCTATTTTTACACAATATGCTATCACTCCTCTAGACTATCCGCATTTAATTATATCCGTAGGGTAAGAATAAGAAAGGTATAGTTTAGAAGAAATATATAATAATTTGTTTGGAGGGAGAGTTTTAAGATTATTACTATTAGCACCGCGTCTTACTACCCGTTCGGGTTATACGCACTTAAGCTAATGCGTAATAGTAGGGTGATTGTGAGCTACAGTTCAACGTGGGATCCGAACCACGGTGGAGACCTGGCACTCCACACACTCACAAGTTGTGAATAATACACGTCTTGTCAAAGGTGAAGGAAGGGTTTGGCAATCAGATAAATCTATGCCGGGACCGAGGATTGAACCCCGGACCCCCAGCACATAAGTCCGACACCTTACCCCTAGACCGCTAGGTCACCCGAGAGTTTAAAACTATTTAGGGAAAAATAACCTTAATACACTGGGCCTGTATTCAAACCCCGACCTTACCATCACCAGCAAACCTGACTAAATGACTTATCTTTAATTTCAGTTAAGTCTTATTCTCAAAATAACAACTTAACCCATTATAAACCCACATCGAGGAGTCACGTGGTCTGAGGTGCTAGTACTAGACTGCATTATCGGTGACGAGGAGGTCCAGGTGAACTGAGGCTGGTTTTCCCATCCTCTCACAACGCTATTGTGGATGCATTTACTCTCAATCACAGTTCACATCCTTAAACATATTACTAAGCTATAGTCAAATTTTCTGCACAATGGACAATATATGACATTCAGAAAAGTTAGTAGATCTACTTCCACGTATTAATATTTCAAGTCGTGTTATCTAAAGCTGTCACTTTTGATAGATTTTATCAATACTTATAAAATAACTCAAATAATATTGAAAAATGCGATCAATTTTGACTGCAAAAAAATTAGTATGTTCTAAAAAGCCCTTCATATGAAAATTAAACTATTAGTATAGAGCTGTACTACCTGCACTAATAAATAATTTATAAAAAACTAGCATAATACAGCTAATATCACATAATCAGTCTTTGAATTTAGCTTTTTCTATTTTATAACAAGACGAGCCCGCATAGAACGATTAATTATCGGTGTTAGCACTACCAGAATAGGACCAAGATCCCCTAGAGTTGTGATCAACCACATTAACCACTTAACCCCGGAAATATTAAAGAACAATCTTTTAACATCTATGTTTTAATTTATCTCTAATACCAAAGTTATTATAAAAAATGACTTGAGAAGATACGAAATAAATTCTTCATTTCACTGTCCCTATTAAAGCTTGTCATATTTTATATCGCCATGGTGGGGTATTAATACCAGCGTAGACGGTGACTTACCGAAGAAGAGCCTGAGGTGTTACCGGCTGCGTACGTCAGGCAAACCTGCCGTGCGAGAGAACATAATCCCCCAAACGTCAACCCAACCTGACCTGCACCCTTCTATACCACCCCCACGTGTAATGTTGGAGGGTTTGGAGAGGAAAGGCTATTTATTGTGTCTGGAGTACATCCTCACTACATCCACTCTGGAGCCGCAGTCATAAATCCTCATTTAGTGAGGACCTCCTTCCCAGGACGTCTTCCTGGAGGGACCGCTGATACTCATTAATACTCTGGGAAAACACCAAAGGGGGTACGAGGGTAAGAACGGTGAGGGGTAATAAGTTAGGTGCTTTCATCTACTGGGGTTCAGTTAAGAGGACGCCAAACACCATGAGAGTTAAGATCAACGTGATTATACCAAAATTAAACTATCCTATATCCGCAAATCGAATAGTTACACTTAGACACGGGAATCAATCCTGTGTCCAGGTGTCATTAAATTTTTCAATTTACGAATAATATACTTTATACGGTTACATCCGTAACCTAAATATCATTTCCATTTTCTAAGCTTCGCTATTTATGTACAATTAATCGTATAACAGATAGCTTTCTTCCACGTTAAACTACCTTGTTCGAGATTCAAGCCAACCCTTGCTTATGCGCTCGGGAATACCTTCTATGTGCTTAATGTCACAGCACTAATTTTATTTTGAAAACTTGATATCACTCTTTTTCTTAGAAGGTATAGCATCACGGCTAGTAATGAGTATGTGAGGAGAGTACATGAGAAGAAACACACCTTTATAAGAATGGAGAGAGGATGGAAAACCCACAGTGATATATTAGATGTTGAACACCACCCCTACCGAATATGGCCAAGATTCGAACTTTGACCTCCCAATCTAATGCGAGTCCGACGCCTTTTACCCTTTGACAATCGATGTTGGTTATCAAATTTCTTGGCAGTGGATAGATATATGGATAAACTATTGTCAATATCTTGAGTGAGAAAATGTACGTAGTTTACGAAAATACATTCTTTATTTGCGTAAATATTTTGACTTAATTTCTATTTCAAAGAAACAATAGGCTCTCTATCCCCTTTTACGTCTACGCTGACAGGTTTGCTGTCATAAGTCACTCTGGGGTCACAAAAAAAAGTTAGACTAATTTTGGAAGGGAAAACTTTCTGGTTTATAATTATTTTAGCACAGTGCTATGTTATTGCTAGAGTAAAAACTATTAAAACCTTTACACATAAAATTAAACCAATATTATTAGTGAAGATTGGGCGCTTGAAATCCAATGATATTAGGGAGATTTAAGATTCGTAAAAATCCCAAAAATGTATCTCGACCAAAATTATGAATACCTTGAGATGATATAACAATTTAAAACCCTTTCTAAAAGGAATTATAAAGACTTGTATAGTTGGGGGAGTAGAAAAATCACAAAAAAAAAGGACAAATTGTATTAATGTAATTAATTTACTAAAAAAGTGTAATATTTGTTGTTTATGACGTAATTGGCATGGCAAACAAAATATAATTTGTCAGCGGCAATTAAAGATATTTTTATTTTAAATTTTAAAATATTTTAACTTGAACCAAAATTGTACATTTTTAAAGATTCGAGCATTTGAATTTGGATTTGAAAAATAAAGGTTTCTTCCTATCTCTAATTAATAGTCAAAAACTCCCTGTTTAGTCAATATAATTTGAACTTGTTCAATAAACATTAAAACTAAAATAATTAATTCAATTTATACTTTTTAGTGTTCTCAATTATTACTTAATATGTTTTAAAGGATTGAATTACTTTCTTGAGCTAGATTCGGCAACCTCGCAGGTTGAGTAATATTTTTTTATTTTTGTTTACTTTCTGTTAAATATTCATTAAGGGACGCCTCATTACATGGTAGCACTAAGTACTCTTCTTTTGTGAAAGGGGGGGAATGACTGCTCTAATGCTTAGCAGTTCTTAAAAAAATATATTAGTAATTAATAGTTAAATTCTCAAAATTTTGATACTAAAACGAGTTTGAAGAATATGTAAAAGATGTTACGTCGGAAGATTATCACATAGGATTCCTGAATGTCTCAGTACATTAACACATTTCAACTTCAAATATAATAGAGGAAAGATGTCGAAGAAATAAAGTTTTGTGTGTTTACAAAAATTTATACATAAATTTCTTAGCAAATGTATTCCCTTTTTAAGAATTTATTTATTTATTTATCTTAATAAATAAATTTTGAAATTCATATATCATGACAAGCAAAAAAAATTAAATTAGCACCACGTCTTACTACCACCTATTCGGGTTATACGCTTCTTTACTAATAACGCTAATGGTTCTAGGGATTTAGGAAAAGTATATTCAGGGGAAGTGTACTCGCATTTGCGTGGAGGAGAGTGGAAATACATTTTGGAAAAAACTTAATTACACCCGAGCGAGATTCGAACCGTGATCTCCCCGTCATCGGCAGTCTAGTATACTGCGAGAGCAGTGCCTTAGACCATGCGGCCACTGAAGTTGGTCATAAAATGTTGTTTTTCTCATAATTCTCAAAGTTTCAATTTTTTAACTAAAATGGTATCTCAATAAATTTTGTTTTAAAAACCACGAAAAAAAAAATATATATATTTATGTATAAGCCCATATACAATGTATTTACTGTACAGTACTAACGCTCACTTGTGGAAAATGACATTGATGTAGGATCATTTTGCTTTTCTCAAAAATAAATTTAAAATAAATTGTATTGTGCGTCGCACAGAGCTTTTTTTTAAATCTAAAAATGGATATAATTACTTAAAACGTGCAAAATTTGTGAAACTAAATAATATAAGTTACATTGTTGCAAAAACATGATGGAGTAAAAAGAATACCGCATTTCACCAAAGAGTACAAATGAAATAATATACATTGTTACAGACACATATGGAGGAAAAAGTAACGTCTCTGTTGAGAAAATCAATATTATCTGCTTTTACCCTTATGTAAACTACCCTTAATCTTAGGGCTAGATTTTTAATCCCAAAAATTCCTTGCAAGAATCTCATAAAAACCCTCAATACCAATTTTTAGCCTGATTGGTACAATAGTTTCTGCTCTAAACTAAGCTACAGACACACAGACAGGCCATCTAAAAAAAAAATTATTTTTTTGGGGGGGGGNGGGGGGGGGGGGGGTTCATTGAATCATGAAACGTCAGTATCCATTAAAATCAAGAATTTGATTTTTTTGACGATCACAATATTTTCTTTTTCCACCCGAAGGGTCACGAGAAAGAAAAATTGATTAGTTTGTTTTAATTTAAAATGCTTTGCGGATCCTGGAGAGGAACATTTTATTTATTTGCTCAATCATACCTCTTACCCCCCTTAATCACTTTTCTTCGACGACATGGCTAGGAAAATTGAGCTAATTATGTAATGTGTTCAGTACGAATAGTAATTAATCTATAAGTAAAGGACGACCTAGGTCCTGGGGTAGAGTGATCATCTCAGTATCCGATGTTAACGGGATCAAACCAAGCTAAGGTCGACGCATTTTCACCGAGCGATCCTTCAGAAGGGAATCCCATGTCGATTGTAGCGTATAAATGAGCCTTGGGAGTTAAATGAGATACCTTTCTGGTAAAAATATGTAAGCTTTCTCTCGCTCGCTCGTAGGATTCTGTACGGAAAACATAGAAGCTACCGGATGCGAATTCCCTAGAACATATGCTTTCTCACAGATGGAGTGGTCGGGCGTCACTAACCGGCTGTAGGACCTAGTGCACACGCTGCTCCGGGTGGATGTGGTGGAACATCAGGACCAACCTTCAGTTTGCACACTCTTTCTCTACCATATTTAAAGAAGATAATTTTGTCAGCCCATCAACAACCAAGTTCCAGTTCACCCTTTGTAGTGACCGGTGTTCCAAGAAGAACTGCCAAAGCGGTTATCCTCCCCTAACTCTTGCACTTGCTTATGTAAGTTACCCATCAGTGTCACGATACACTACGTAGTTGAAGAAAAGGGATGAAGGGACTAAGGGAGATGGTTGAATAAAAAAATAAAATGCTCTTCTTCGGGGGAGGGAGGAAGGCATCTTTGCTCATTTGTCTGAGTTAACGCGATGACGTTCTACTTCCTTCTCTTAAAGGTGTGGGGGTTCGTCATTAATCAGTGCCCAGGGGTATACCTTTAGAGATCTACTTGGAGCTGCAATGGCCCTTGATAAAATGTCGGATATTTTCTGACATCTATGAACATGCCTTGCATTTTCTGGCACTTGCATACGTCCAAAGGATTTTCTGGTTTTTGCAAACTTACCTTATATGTTCTATCATTTGTGAACATGCCTTGCATTTCCCTGCGATTACAAAACGTACCTTGCATTTTTTGGCATTTTCTAACGCATTTTAGTTTTCTGGAATTTGTGAACGTGCCTTAAATGTTACAGCATTTATTTTTTATTTTTTTAAAAATCTTGCTTCTTCTGACATTTGAAAACGCGTCTTGCAAATTCCGACAGTTGCGAACATATCTTTCAAATGCGGGCACCTGGACCGTACCTTGCATATGCCGAGAATTTGTAATATTCTGCCGAACCGTTATGATTTTTGGTGAAAATTAGGTTATATTTTGCGAAGATTTTAGATACAAAATTACTATATAGTCTAATGTTGAATTAATGAATACTGTTATTATTTTATGAATTAATATATATATACGGAATAGCTGTCATTAAAAAAAAGAGCTTCTATTTCTAATACATACAGGCCTACGTCTCTTTGTATTACTAAAATTAATTTTGAGTAAAATATTAAAGATATTGACTAAACAATGACCAAACTACCAGTGCTAAAGCATAAATAATAATAGACCTTGCCTACCCTCACACCTTTTATTGTGACACATACTGTGCAAATACACAAACCAGTATTTTATAACTGTGTCTAGAATAAGATTTTACATTATTTAATGCGGCTTTAATTCTAATTTTGAACACATTTTTCTGTTCAAAGTCTTACTAGTGTGACCTAACATAAACCATCCCTAGCAAATTATATTTTCATGGATGTCTATTACTTGTGTTGTGAAAGGAGTGATGGAGGGGGGGGGTAAGGAGTAAGAGGGTGCTTATCTAGGTGGCCCTGGTCGGGCTCGTTTATTTAGGTGGCCCCGCTCTGACCCAGTATGTATTGGTTGTTGACCGTGACGCGTGACGTCACTCTCCTGCCCTGAATTGATAGTATTATTCAGTGCTTTACAAAGTTTTTACATGGATACACATTACTAACCTCCAAAATCTTGTGCGACACCCCACCCTCAGAAATGAAACTATCCCAAACATTTACAATATTTGTGTACCTTTCATGTGAGGATTAAAAATAAACACATATTTACAGTATTATTTTAGATGAGGTAAAATAAACATATTTACAATATTTACACGCTTTTCAAAGGAGGAAAAAATAAAGATATTTTCACATTATTAGTTTTAGTAACTCAAATGTGCTTGGCGAGTCTTGTAAATTTATTTTATGTTGGAACGTATGTGATAAAATTAACTCGCAATTCTTTATACACATTTTTTAAACTGCCACGCTTCGCTGTTTTAGTATTGGTCATTACACAAAACTAGGCTTACCAAGAATATGTGGTTGAATACGTAAAAAAAAAAAAAAAAAA
>CABFWO010000943.1:197581-210666 GCA_902155825.1 Timema genevievae | reverse complement strand
AAAAAAGAGAGCCCATTTATCCAAATATGGAAAGTCTTCTTGAGGGTAGTTCCAGAATTAGCCTATTTCATCCTCTTGATGTTTTAACTTTAAGCTCTGCGAATTCCTCTTCTTTTGCCAGGTAAAACCCACCAACTTCAAAATGAAACATTGATTTATTATCCAGTCATATTCAATTGTGTTAAGATCTGGAAAGTAAATTTCAAGTGTATCTCTGAATAATGTCAAATAGCTTACACAATTCTGCGACAGTTAATCTCATAGAATAATATATATTATATGCAACTGTTCTGCACATCTGACACGCACATCATTTTATACAAGTTAATATTTGAAAATAGATGAAACATTTTTTGTGTGTATCGGTCAGTTCGAGACACCCCATATACCCTTAGGCGGCACCCAGTTTTGAAATCACTGGTTTTATTATATTCTTATTAATATGAAGACTATAAAAGCATATAATTATATATATATATATATCTCCGATGTAAACCTATAAAAATGTAGTTATTTGCATTAAACTGAGTTTCCACTGGGTGTAGAAATTGTATTTGTTCCCATCGTCAAGGGAAGTCGCAAAAATAAATATATATAGTAAGGGAGGTGAGATATTGGATTTCTAGAATTTCCCAACTTTTGATCTCTACTCTCTACAAAATTCCCAATTTTCAATATTTTTTACAACATTAAGGGAAGGGTGTGTGTGACACCCCGCCACCCCCAATTTCCCCTAGCGTGATACCCCTGCCATCGACTAGTTAATAAACTAACAATCTGGGACCTGTTAAATGTGTTTGTTCTAGAATTAACTTGGAATAAGGAGTTATTAACCTATCTTATTTTAAAACTCACAAAACACTATCTAAACTAAGTGAACATAATGAGGCTCTTGAAGTTTTAGGAGCTATACTAGCATTGGCTTAAAACAGTGTTTTATAAGCTTACACCAGTTGCGTATTCTTTTCAGGACCATGGGGTAATCAACATATCCCTTTCAGGACCATGGCGTAACTAACGTATCCCTTTCAGCACCATGGCGTAATCAACGTATCCCTTTCAGGCTCATGGCGTAATCAACGTATCCCTTTCAGGACCATGGCGTAATTAACCTATCCCTTTTAGCACCATGACGTAATCAACGTATCCCTTTCAGGATCATTGCTTTATCAACGTATCCCTTTAAGGACCATGGCGTAATTAACCTATCCCTTTCAGGAGCATGGCGTAATCAACGTATCCCTTTCAAGCCCATGGCGTAATCAACGTATCCCTTTCAAGCCCATGGCGTAATCAACGTATCCCTTTGAGGCCCATGGTGTAATCAACGTATCCCTTTCAGAACTATGGCGCAAAAATGTATCCCTTTAAGCTCTGGAAAAAAACTAAATATCTACTATATTGTAAAGTATAAGAACTCTTCGAAATTAAAAAAAAAAAATTAGTGGTAAATTAAACAAGGCCGCGACAGAGGGATATAAAGTCTTATAAAAGTCGAGGACACTACATACAAATCTTTGTTAATTTGTTTGTCAGACTCAACACTTTCAAAAGTGCCCAAGAGCCATAATTGAATCCACGAATCTAGTGGCGGGTCGCATCATAATAGGTTGATTTTTGTCACGTTGTTGACCTCGGTAGTCTTGGGGTAAAATTTTAGCTCTTTAGTTCTTGGGTTCAAAGCCAGCCGGGGTCAACAGATTTTTCTTGAATGATAAAAATCCTTTCCACAACTTTCCTTTGGAAAAGAAGTAAAGCCGTCTATCCATCCCTTGTTGATTGTGATATGTAAAAGAACTCTTGAAGGAATGTGAAAATACCTTTCCCGTCAAAATTGGTAGGCTCTTTCGCTCTCGCTCATAGAAATTCTTGTGTGCTGATATTATCAGTCTGTTCAGAAAATGCACGTTAAATCAATCAAATCAATAGAATAAATAAAAATGTGATAAAAATAATACAAAAACGAGATTGGGTATTTAATTGTGAATGTAATAGAAAGCAGTAATTTAAACATGTTTAGTTACATTCTGAACGAATTTTCCTACTAAAATATAATATCTTTGATACGTCATTATAATACAGCAGATGTAAGGAAGAAATTAAACAGGAACGTCAAATAGATCTTTCGTGGATTTTTTGCACGAAAGCTAAAACTTTCCGTTTCTTGTCTAAAATATCATTAATTTTATTAAAGTAGATTACTTTTCCAAGAAACTTTGTGGTAAGGATTAAAAAAAAAGGCATCGTGGGCCGCCAGTTGGAAACCCCTGACCTATACAAATAGTAAGCTGTTTAATCGGCACTACCCTAAATTAAACCAAGTTTCCCCCAGATTGATTGCTTACCACTTTGCAGTTGGATTGGGAAGTAGAAATAAATAATAAAAATATATTTAATTTTGGTGAGCTATCCCCACTCCATTATTGTAAATATGTGGATAGCTCTATTGTGTATAGTAGGATCCTTGAAGGAATATCCCGTGTGACAGAGCTAGTAAATATTTATAGGTATATTATTCATATGTCAAATCATTCAATATGAAGCTGTCACTTTTGATAGATAGAAGACCTATCAATACCTATAAAATAGCAATATTAATATCAATATTAACTGTAAAAGTTTGCATTTTCTAAAAGGTCCTTTGTATAAGAATCCTACCATAGTGATACGTGGAGCACAAATAAAGAAAAATTACCCTCAGTTTTTTCTCCATAGATTACTCTATTTCAAACGTTTAATCTGGGAGTGTTTGGAACATGAGTTAAGGGCAGTATTTATAACACTTTTTTATTCAAATTAAATCAAATTTGCCCCAGTATAAACCTAGAATTTAATCTTGGTGATATCAACAGTTCTTGAATATCTTTCAACGGTGTCCTGGAATTTAATGACAATTTTTTCTTTTCATTTAAAAAGTTTCTGATCAAATGCCGCTAGCTCATGCCAAATATTCAACAATATCACCACGTAAAGAAAATTAAACTCTTTATGTTTCCACTGGAGAAATATTGTATTTATTTTGGCCAAAAAAATGTTTTGCTATAAAAACGGTAAAACACTGCCCTTAACTTGTGTTTCCTACATTCCCAGCTTAAATAATATAAACAGCTGACAGGTTGATACGTTGGTCAATAGTTACACACGTGCGTTTTTGTATGATTAAAAACACAGGTTGGTAAAGACAATTTTTTTCTTCTTTGGAAAGCATTCAGGTGCGGGTGGGAGTTGACCCCCCTTACCCCTTCCCTTTTTATTTTTCTAGGGATCGTTTCTAAAACGAGTCAATGACGCACGCAGTAAGGAAGCTCCTTCATTCATTCGCCCAGGATGTGGGCCGCCTGTCTGTCTTGTAACGAGGCCGCACAAATGAGCCGTGAACACCCCACTCCTCCTTTCCCTATCATCTGAAACCATCTCCTCCCAACCCCCAACCCTCTTACTCGCAGGGGTGATTGCCGCATCTACTAACTAGAGGCGGATTCTCGGTAGCGCTTACATCTAACATCGGGGAAATACCAACATTCTTGTTCATAACTGTTACATTTGTGTGTGTTCTTTTTTTATCGTGTCTTACTACCTCTTCAGGCTAGAAGTATGTATGTTAATTACTCTAATGAGGTAGGGATGAGGAAAGAAGCAGTTTAGAAGTATTATAACAGAATTTGCATAATAGGAGAGTGGGGAACAATTTATGTAAAAAATACCTTCAGTAGACTCGACTGGGATTCGAACCCTGATCTTTCCGTCTTCAGCAGGCCAGTCTATCACGAGAGTGACGCCTAATACCAGTGTTTCCCAACTGTTTTAGCCTAGCTCCCACTTCTGAGAATTTGATGCTGGCTACTCCACCGACTCCCCCAAATTAAATGTAATAAACTTACTAAAATCAGCGATAATGATCTTAAATTTATATTACATTGTAATTCGTATTTAATAATGTCAAAATAAATAGTTTTTATGGCATAACTTATAATTCTTATGAATAAAACACACATTAAATTGTAACTTATGATAAAAGTTTATAATCATAAGTAATAAACGTACTATCAAAACTATTGAACATGAATATTAAAATTAATTTAAGACCATTTTTTTAAAATATTTTGTTGCCTGTCATTATTAACACAAATTATTATTGGTGTACTATCCATGAAAACATAAACTCACTCCTACCGCTCCTTACAATTTATTGCCACCCTGAGCACCAAAAGCGCCCCCTGGAGGGCGGTACCTCCTAAGTTGGGAAATGCCACCTTAAACCATTCGACCACTGGAGTGGGTGTTGGTTTATTTGAAAGCTGTGTGATCTTGATGCAAAAGGAGCTTAGTGACAGTGTTATTGCAGACTGTACTCAGCCGCACAGGTGGTCGTATAATCTAAGGATCGCATTGCATAGTACCGCCATAGACGAGGAGAACCGGGCTCTAGTCCCAACCAGGATGAACCTTCAAGGTTGGTTTTCTTCGTGCACTTTCATCATACAACCATCTACCTACATCCTTAAGGACCTTGCCTACCTGTTAAGAGTCACGGTCGGTCAAGATAGGATTTCCCATGTTAGTGAATTTACATTTTACTCAACGAATTTTAAAGATATCACGTTCAAACAAAAACCATAAATTCTTAAATAGTTCTAAAAATAGTCCTACAGTGTCACAAAACTATTATTTTTATCTTTAAGTAGTTTTTATGTAAAGGTATTTTTTTATAAATTCTCTACAACTTAGACTATTGGTCTTGGTTATGAAAATGGCCTGTAGGAATCTTCCTGACAGATGTAGATTAAACAAAGTCCGTAGTAGCCTATTTCTATCTAGAATAGGAAACAAGAAAAATGTAAAATTAAAATTAAGTCAATGTTGTCAAGGAGCAAATATTAAAGTGAGTGTGTAAACTCGTCAGAGAAAGAGGGAAAGGGTTATCAGCACATAGACAAGAGCCCTCTCTCAGGGTGAACTTATTTTCTTCCTTATCTTTCTATTTTGTACAGTATACCTCAGTTTTAGCTTATGTGGTGCTGACTGACAGTTCACAGCTGACTTCTGACAGTCAACATTTAGGTATATACCTAAATGTTGACTGTCAGAAGTGACAACTGCTAAAGACATGTTTTTTGCAGATCATATGGTTCGGCGTAGGGATACATAATTTGGTCTGGTAGCTTTTCAAAGCCGTCAGAAGTCAGCTGTGAGCTGTCAGTCAGCACCACATAAGATAAAACTGAGGTATACATTGGCAGTGTGATAGTGGTTAGACTGCTTAGGTCCGTCAAGCCGCTTCGCAAAATAGCTTCGAAATCTTCAAGAAGGCAACGCCGTTAGTTTTTATTTTAAGAAGATAGGGAAGCCTTTCGTGTTAAAAACACTCTCCATACACCCACTAAGGATTAGAACCCAGACCACCTCGTCACCTTCGAACCAGATTAGACAAAGTTGATATTTAGTCTTGCGTGTCCACCAATGAGGATATCCTCCCTTTGTTTAAATTAATATAAATCAATACATGTGTGTGTGTGTGTGTGTGTGTGTGTGTGTGTGTGTGTGTGTGTGTGCATTGGAGATAAAACGAAGCGTTCTTAGCGAAACATCGAGCACATTCCATGTGCCAGAAAGTTCACTCTGGCCGCGTGGTTAAAAAAGTTGACTGCAGGTCTAGGGGACCCTGGTTGAGTCATTTATGAGTGGTGCCTAAACGAATTTAGTATTTGTGTGCTGGTTCATACTTCATATTTGTCTACAGAGTCAAATTGTTGGCGCCCATGTTGAAATATAGGGCTATAGTCGGTTCGACATGAGAATAGCTTTTACGACGATATAGTGAGTCATTATATCTGTTTTATCATATTTATAATCCTAGCCACGCGGTATTCAGAAGCCATACTTTAAAGATAGTTTCAATTTTGTCAGCAGTTTGATTAATATTGGGACCTTTTGCCAATGTTGGCTACACATTTTATTTTGTATGTCTTAAAGGTTATTTTATGGTCACCCAACTATAAAATTAGTGGTTCTTGTTAAAGGGAAAATATTTTTTAAATTATATGTGTGCATGTAACCAACTTTTTGTTCAAAATGTGCGCATTAAATGTATTCTTTTATGTAGATGTCTCAATAATCACGTAATTGAATAATCTTCCACAGACTTATAAAGTGGTACGTCACTAATGCGGGATGACTGAAGATTTAATTCAGATAAAATCAGCCATAAGAGGCTTGGGCTCGAATCTTGTTTGTGAAATTGAAACAAAACTGAGTGAGTGTATGAGTGATGTAGGCAGTAGGGTCCACTAAGAAAGTAACGTCTGACTACCATAGAAATCAAAACTATCCTTAAAAGATGACAGCAGAACAGTTCAGTAAATATTAACAGTTAGGCTACGGCCACGCTTGCGACCTAGTCGCCGCGACCAGGTCGCAGTAGTGTATTACATGAATTCTTATGAGGATGGCCACGCTTGGCGACTAGCGACAGTGACAGATTTTAAAAAGCTTTCTTCATCGTTTTCAGGTCGCAACGACAAATACGTTCGACCTTAATTTCTTATGGAGGTGGCCACACTTGCGTTCGTGTCGCAGCCTGTCACGAGAACACTGGGCACTTGGGTGGGTTTGCTTGCGTCATCCTAGGTTAAAATGTCGACCGATAAGGTGCTCGGGACCACGCTATCACTCCTCCACTGAGCATTTTCTCTAACTTTCTTGTAAACCGCCCAGTGTTTCCCGCCCGTCTGGAGTTTGACACTCGGTAGAGTACGGTACTTAACAATGTTTGATACCGAGCTGTTAAATGTTAAATCCAAACTCTGGATAGAGGTTGCAGTTGCAACAGTGGAGGGTTGGGATGAATTAAATAATGAAGAAAGAAATGAACAAGGTAAGAACTTCTTTAATTAACATAAATAAAATAATAAAATCATACAATAAACAGTATACTTACTAACAATAGATTGAAATGCTTGGCAAGGGCTTGGAGTGCAAAGGTTGTTTCCAATCATGGTAATTAATTCCACTTGATAAATAATATTTTTTAAATACGGTGAACATAGCTATAAATTGCATTTTATACGTGACACCGAAAACATAATAATTAAATAGGGGCTTGTTCTCAGGTTTTTTACAAGTCTGTCCATAAGTACGTCTCTGCATATTAATGAGGTGGACACCGTATTTTCTAGATTTACGTTTCTTCTTTATATAACTATATACTACTATGGCTAGTATCATATCTTCACGCCTTGGTGCCCTGATAACTGGTCATAAAACGCAGCGACCATGTCGCAAGCGTGGCCGGTAGCAACAAAAAGTATTTCACGCGACCTGGTCGCAAGCGTGGCCGTAGCCTCAAGAAACGTTATCTTGAAACGCTGATTACCGTCGATGAACAATCGCACTGTTCTACGATGATTTTATATGGATTTTTTGTTTTGTTTTTTAAATTCCAGTGTCGTATCTAAAAATAGTAATTTACTAAAGTCCACAGTGAGCTCTAACCTTTAATCTCAACTGATAACCAGTCGCCTCTTCCTAGCAGCCTTATTAGTGCTCGAATATTTGACCTTAGATTATCAAAAGTCGCTCGCGGGTTGACCTTCACTTTTTCACCCCGGTGACCTCAACAGGAAACCACCTAAAGGGAGTTAAGAGTTCATCTCACAACCACTTAACCGGGACTCGATTACTCTCGAAACAGTAATGGCATCGAAGTTGCGGCTTTCAACATTCCTGGCAACGGTGAAACTGAGACCAGTGAAATAGTTTTTCCATTTTTTTAATGATTGTTTTTCAATCTTTTGTAAATTTATAAAATATGGTAAAATTATCTCATTTGTCTTAAATCTCCAGTTTTATAAGGACTTCTACAAAAAGCCGCACTACGATGATAACCATGGAGCAAGTCACGAGTTATCAGGGGGGTGAAATTAGTTCTTAAACAGAATTATATATTATTCAAAATTAAATAGTAGCCACACCGTTGGTCACATGGTATAAATAGAGATAGTGTAAATTCGCTTTTGCGAAAAACGCGAAAAAATAAATAAAAGGTCGAAAATAGGGTATTTATAAGTTTTCTTTGCGTTTCATGGTATTTGAAAGTGTTTAAAGCGATTTTTATTTCGCGGATTAAAGCGAAAAACGTGATTTTGAGAATATTTTAGCTAAATTATTCTATTTAGCGAAATAGACGCGAATTCCCTGAAAATGCTGTGCATTTAAATAAAATGCTGAGAATTTCTATAAAACGATGTTTTTCAGCGGAAATAAGTGATTAAAGAATCATTGAGTTTCACTCGTCTGTGTGCATCAGCTCGGGTTTTACTTGCCTCCTGTGCCTGCATACATAAATTTTATCATAAATCCTTTGTATAGACCGCAAAAACATTGACGAAAAACATTTCTACCTATTTTGCTACAAAATGCTAAATTATGCCACAAAGCGCTAAATTTCCTATAATTAATGCTAAAAAAACTGAAAATTAATGCTATTTTACCCTATCTCTAGCCGTATAAAGCGTCAAACTAAGCAATATATCAGATTGGTGATGATGGGGTGGTAAAGTGAGGGTTGAATATCGATTGGATGCATTGATTGTGATTATCTTGTCACTGTTATTCCCCGCCCCCTCTCCACGCTAAAATGGGTACATTTATTTTAATTCACACTCCTCATCCTCATCTTATACTAAGTCTTAAACATTCACGAAGTTTATGAAAACCAAACTTTGTATTATCTTTCTTAACGATTCCAGATCTTTCTCTCTATATATTTTTTAGCTTTACCAACATTTAGGGAAAGTAAATCGTTTGGATGCACGTATTTGCATTTGTAAAATGAGTTATTGTTTAAATTAAATGGATTGTGTATTGTCTGGGATGCTGGGTGGATAATAGGGGGTCAGTTTTTAATTAAAATAAAATTAGTCAACTTTGGTGGTCTTGGGGTAAAGTCCTCACCTCAGTTCCCGATATTCGTGGTTTCTTGAGCGATAAAATTTCGTAGTACAACTTCCTTTGGAGTGGAGGTAAATCCATAGGTCCCATGCCGATTGTGGCATGTAAAAGAACCTTGGAAGGTATGTGAAAATACCTTTCCCGGTAAAATCGGTAGGCCCTTTTGCTCTCGCTCATAGAAATTTTCGTGTTCCTTCTTGTATCAGTCGGTTCAGAAAGTGCACGTTAAATACTTCAGATAAATAAATAAAAAGTTTTATTTTAGACCAGATCATCTCTAGATCAGAGTTTTTATTTCACAGTATATAACAGCATCAGTAGTTAGAACTGTCAATTTTTTTCAAATCTGAATAAATGACAGGTGCCAAAGGCCAGACAGAACATGGGATGTCTTCCGTTTGATTTATGTTTATAAACTTGTAAAATTTAACTCTGGTTATTGAATGCTCATAATATTAGTGTAGATTACATTCTTTTCTGAGGGCTTCAGCATGTCTTTTTACTTTCTCTCGACCTCTCGACCTCTCGAAGAGAGAAGTATTGTGAACGTAAAGAAAATCGAACTCGAGATTTTAATAAATGTCGACTTTTAATGATCCCTTGAAACAGAACACGTGGTTTCCACGATGCCTTATGTCTGTACCTCGGACTAGAGTCGAAACCACTTTACCGGTCGGGCTAAAATTTGTTAGCTGGGATGTTTTCATAAAGTCCCCGCGGGGATTTTTTTGGAATCAGATATCGAACTCTAAATTTAAGAGTATTTTCCTGAAGCGCAAAAAGTGAAATAATAGATCTCAAAATCCGCTCTAACGATTTTGATTAAATTTTGAATCTAGACACCGTTTAACATTACAAATAAAATGACAATTTTCATTTCCTCATAAAAATGACATTAGTAGAAATTTCTAATTTTGATGATAACTCGGTAACTATTTGAGATACGAAATAACTTATCATATATATACAACTCTTGTTTGAAATATATTTTTTTAAGTCAATAGTTTCTGAGCTATAAGCAAACATATTTTTATAGAGTACTTTGAAATATGAAATTGATTATTATGCTCTTTGGGGTATAAATGCTCATTTTTTACTCAATGTTTCTGTAACATTGTAGATTATTTAATGTATTCTCTTTGTGGTGTGTTTCTGCAATGATGTATATTATTTCGTTGCACACATCTTAACGAGTTTTTCACTAACATCACAGGTATGTTCAGATAATCTGTCAAGTAAAGCCAGTTTACGTCGCTTGTCGAAATGGCAAGGCACATATTTGCGAGGTGTCTGAATGATGAACAAATTTAAGTAACTTTTCGATTAGCATGGATACAAAAATTACGGTGAAAAGATATGCTAACTTGTGTTGATTCGCCTTTTTTAAGAATTTAATCTTGTCGATGAATTCATGTCTTAGTTTATTTGATGAGAGGACTTTATTATTACTCGTATCACCCCTGTTGCTTGGGTAATGGGTAGGTTATATAAACTTCAGATTCTCGAAAGCAATTCAAACAAGAGCATCTCCCCTCCCCTATTTAGATACAATATTGCTTAGCTAAGGCATAATTCTCTTTTCAAAAATCATATCTTGTTCATGAATTCTTTCATACATTAATAATCAGTCAGCTCGTGTTGATTGGCTGCGCAGTACTCAGTGGCTCAAATAAAATTGGCTACTTTTTTTTTTCAACCCTTGACAATGCTACCAACTTTTCCTCTTCTCGGCAAACTTTCTCCGCTGTTAGAAAATAATGCCTTCAGTTTCCCGGGGCTGGAAGCTTTCATCGTGAAGGACATTGAACAGTAACTAACAATGAGGACCTTGGGATCACGTACTTTTTTTTATTTTTAGTAGAGTGAGAGCCGCGTGTGGTCCATTCAGATTGCATAGAAGTGTTTGGATGGTGACAATGGTTTGAGGAGAACGAGGGGGAGGGTTTTGGGTGAAGGTCTAATTACGGCCCGAGACCGGACATCAGCTGTGATCCAGGTCCAGACATTGTTCAAGAGTCCGGACGGAGAACTTGGCGGAAGAGACTGGGGGCGGTGTGCCTTCGGGTCATCTTCCATTTCGCCTTCTCCCCTCTCCCCCNCCCCCCCTCTCCCCTATAAGTTCAGGAAGGCGTCGAAGACTTGGGACACGAGAGGTTACTGATGTTTTGTTGGCTTCTCTTGGACGTGGGGTTGAGTTGGTGGATGTAGGCTATCGCTGATAAATGACGTCAACCTGCTGAGGATAGTACACTCCGTTTCACATGTATGCGGTTTGTTATTAATATCGGTTTTGAGAGTGTTTTATTTTAAAATGAGCATTGAACATTGGTTTGGTTAGCTTTCATTGAATGCGGAAGTTAACGGTTGTAACGTTACCTGTATATGAGTACTTACCATTAAACGCTCATAAATTGAAAGCAGTTTTGACCTATTTTAAATGATAATAATTAGTTTATCTAATATATATTTCTTTATCACTTGTAAATAGGATACATCCAAATATTATAAACTTTTGCTGATTTATTAATAATAGGACTGCACTATTAGCCACTTTCAAATGACCTAAAGTTTTTAAATTTGATGTAGGCCTATGGGCATATAGTATTTGGACAAAATGAAAAATTAGTTCAAATTAAAAACAAGTTTTTGCTTGTAGATAAATATATTTCCCGCCAAATACGCCAAGGGTATATATAGTAACATTGCTATAAATATCTTAATAGTTTAAAAAAGGTGATTGATTTTGTTTGTTTATAATTATATAAAACATTTTTAAATTACATAATATAAAGTTAGCAAAGGTAAGAACTTGTAAGGGCCTACAAATAAACAACAGTCCTATCAACAAATTTACTTTTTAGTTTCTTCAAGGAGTTGATTCCATCCATTTATAAATATAAATGAAGAATACGTCATTGTGTGTATACATACGTATATGTTACCAGCAGTCTTGCAAATGAAAGCATTCATTGTCTTCTAGTCTATCCTGCAAGTCAATTTTGTGCCGAAATACATTTTCCATGACAAATTTAACTTGAATCTCTGATACTTTGTATTCATATTTATTTTCTTCCGAGCTGTGTGTGAACTGGATAAAATGTTAAAACAACTGGGTAGGCCTACACTAAGATTACAATTTTACAAAAAATTGAATTTTATCCTTACACCTTTTAATTCAAGTCCCCTAAATACGTTAAGTACGTTCTCACAACTCAAATAAAAAGAAAGCAAAACTTATTATAGCAAAATCTCGTTCTGTTTTCTGTAGCTTCTGTGTTATTATTATTATTATTATTATTATTATTATTATTATTATTACACTTTTTCCATCCGCACGGCAAAGTATTTTTTTCTCTACCTCCCTCTCCCCTCCCCTCTTTACTCGTCCACCTACCCCCTCTAGCAGACAACACCGCGAACCCAACAAGAAATAACCGTGAGAGAATGAAAAGGAGCGCGGTAGAGGGTGGAAGGGGGGGGTGTGAGTTAAAGCGTCACATCAACGCAAGCTGTCACAAATTGCAACAAGCCGTCGTGGGATCTTCTTCGCCTCCATTCCGCCTGGGCCCCGGAGTGTGTCGTCTCATTTATCCCCACCAAGGGATGAAGAAGAGGTGGAGGAGGGTAAAAATTTCCCTTACCATCATCATTTAAAACGTTTTATCTCGTTGCTTGAAGTGGTGTGGCAACACTGTTTGTAGCACCTTGCATATTGCGAACAATCATCAAGAAGAGCAGGGGGTGTAAAAGGGTGGAGGGTGGTTGTAATGCTTGTCAGAAATGAGGTGCGGGATAAAGGAAAAAATATGGTTGGCGTAACCTTAAATGGTGATGAAGATGGTGGGGTCTGTCTAGAAGAACTGTGACTTGGGATTCTCGTTGAGTGAGATTTCTTTTTCTCTGTGTGTGTGCTTTTTATGGTGTTTTTAAAAGACGACTGCTGATGTTTGTTACTAATTAAGTTTTGATGTTAGTGTCATCACTATCAGTTATATATACTGCCTAACTTGGGTACCGGGTAAGGAGGGACTGTTTAAAGAAATTGTGCCAGCATCTGCTTTCACAATTGCCGGAACTAGGAGGGGAGGGCATGGGTATATTGTTGCTCCACCCCTAATTTCTTGCTTAGAGGTACC
>CABFWO010000943.1:151029-197466 GCA_902155825.1 Timema genevievae | reverse complement strand
GGGGGGGGGGGCAAGTTTTAGGAAATATTGTGCAGCAATCTAATCACGTCTCTTTACCAGTAACATTATTTTTATAGTTTAATATTTTTTAATATAAACAAACGGGTCAAACGAGTCCCTTATAATACATTTTTTTTAGCTTTGTAGGAAAGAAAAATAAGTGTAGACTATTTATAAGCAAACCATTAATACAAACACGGTTCGATATTTTGATCAATCAAATAAAGATTCTATATTGAAACAATAAAATAAAAAAACAGCAATAAAGATAAGGTTGAAATAGTGATGACTGTACAATTAATATGTTCATTAAATTTAAATCTTATTAGTTACTAAATATCGCTTTTATAAGACTGGGATCGAGAAATTTGCTTTACTTTGTTTTTACCTTTCTTAATCTTTTTTCAGCTTTCCTATATACATAGATATAATATACAGAGCCTATCAAATAGTGACTTAGTGATAATGGTGTTAAATTATGTAAGCTTAATCTTTTTTTTACTCAGCCTAATTTATCATGAGCCGTCATTCTTCCTCCTCCTCCACACACATTTATATAGGCCTACTATTTTATTTTGTAATTGCCTGTGTTTATAATATTTATTCTTTAATTTTATCTTTTAAATATTATGTGTGTTATGTATGTTATCAATTAAAACTTGTCTCAATATCCAAAAATAGCCGAACTTACATTTCACCTGTGTGAGAAATCTCCTATGAAGGAAAAATCATATTAATAGCTTATAGATTTCATTTGAGGTACAGACTGATTAAATAAGCACACGAGAATTTTTATGAGCAAGAGTGAAAGGGCCTACCAATTTTTCCGGGAAAGGCATTTTCACATACCTCCCAGGGTTCGTTTACATACCACAATTGACATGAGACTAACGGCCTTACTTCCCCTTTGAAGGAAATTGTGCTACGGATTTTTATCACTCAAGAAAAATCCGTCGACCCCAGCTGGGTTTGAATCTACGAACATCGGGTCCTGAGGCGAGCACCTTACCCCAAGATCACCGAGTTCAACTCATACTAATACAGATTCATATTTTAACATGCTGTAAGAATGACGTCAACCCATATGACAAAAAGCACTCGTGTTTTCGACAATTTCGGTAGTCAGAAAGAAATACCGCCCTTCTGTAAAGACATCATAGAAAGGAGGAGAGGAGAGAAAAAAAAAATAAAAGAAACGAAAGAGCCTATAACGAAGTGGTGGACGTGATGACCTTTTAAAGAAAAGGGTCGCGTTGCGCCAGTTTTTCGAGGTAATTACCCCCTATTATCCCCGGCTTAACTCCTTGTTATTTTGAAACCCTCATCCCCCTGTTTCCTTGTTCCCTGAGAAAAACTTGAGGTCACAGACACACAAACACACACATACACTCGTGGTGATATAAAAAGGGCAACATGAAGCTTAACCCCCGAGATTATAGTAATAATTTTAGTACAGTGTCGTCACTTGGTATATAAAGTTTCCTTTCTCCGCATTTCTTAAGAATATTTTAACATCTTCACGTTTAGTTGTTTTGTCTTTTAATTTTTTGGAGGGTTTAAAAAATGTTGAGGAAAGGGAATAAGTAGATAAGATTATAAAAATCGCTGAAACTAAAAATGTAGAAAAGTAAAAAAAAAACTTATTTACATTGCAAATTGACAACTTATTTTGTAAAAATAAAAAGCAATAGAATATCAAACTGTGTACGGATATACTTATTTGAAGGAAAACCTATCAAAGGTTTAGTGACAAAGGGTATCTAGACATGGGAATTGAACATTTAACCCTTAATTTAGCCTTAATTGCTCTACCACTGAACTACCCATGTTCGTCCCAGCCCATGGTCATAGATCAATCACTCGTTATTTTAAGGCAGAGTGTATATTGGACATGTTAAATCGTAAGCTGATTTAATGCTATAGTAAAATTGTTTTTATGGGTGTCACATTGCCTTAAAATAATTAATGTTGTTTGGCTCTAAATACGGTATGAACCTGTAAAGTACGGTTGTAGAGAAACGTCTAGGATTTGATACCAAGTTTGCAAGTGTCATCTTTTATCATATGTTAGAGAAAAATGTGCGTATAAGATATAATAGTCATCAAATGTTAATTTAAATTTATGGTGAAGTTAATTAAATGTATTAGATTAATTTACCATACCCTTTTTCATGGTTTAAATTTAAAGTTTTATACATGTTTACATATGAACTGGACCACAGTATAATTTGTATATAGTTTATGACTGGATTGTAGTTACATCTTAGTAGTAAGATTTTTAAATAATAATTATGGAATCTTACTTAAAGACACACATGTCTTCCATTTTGTCTGTAAATTAAAATAGCTTTCCATTAAGGGCCGTTCTTATGACTTAACGGATAAATATTGCTATCGGGAGGTTAAAGTTAGCGACCAGATAAACTTTATAAGATACTTTAAAATTTTACGCGTATTATGAATTGAATTTATCTGGCGGATAGCTATCTTTAGGAAAAAAAATATGTTTATGCAGAAAACGCAAGGTTGGTACTGTTTTTAACGTTGCGCGCATGCATATAAACCCTGCTGCTACCGCTACAATCTAGCGAGTGGCCACAACGCTCAACATTATTTTGTTAAATAATAGTGACTAAACGAGTGTGAAGAAACATGGCGTCACGTGGGCGCAGAAGCTAGGTTGTCTTGCAAGTATTAATTTCGGTGTCTGCCAAAATGTAGTCAATATTTTGGTACAACATTTACAAAATTTAATTAATTGTACTCACATTTAAATAATTTGGTCTTATATAACTATAGCTCTACAAATGACTCGTGAGTTTTTTTTAGTAAAAATGTGAATTAAATGTTCTAACTTTATATATAGGCTATAATTAGAGCCTGTGCCTGTGCTTACTAAACATGTGAATCAAGTTTTTAACCTAAAAAATAAATTCTAATAGGCGAAAGCTCATTAAAAACAACGCGTGACTATGGCAACAACCATTTTAACTTTCAGATAAAAGTTATCAGGTACTTAAACCTCCCAACAAAAATGTGATGGATCAATACATTTTATCTGGTAGATAAAAGCTAACTGACAGTCATAAGACGCACTTTTATTTTATCGATCAGATAGAACTATTTATCGGCAAGATTAATATTGATCCAGGAGTTATAAGACCGGCCCTAAATGTTTTCAGATGAAAAACCACCAGTCGGAATGGTACATAAATAATACCTGTACAAAGGCTAGCAAAGGATAAGTCCCTTTTGAGAAGAACAGTAAGAGCTGTAGATCTTTTGAGGAGTACCATAAGGGCTGTAGATCTGTTTAGAAGTACCATACGGTCTGTAGATCTTTTGAATTAATATAGCCTTAAGACATTTCTAGTAAATAGCATGGGTATGAAAAAGAGACCTAAATGATGAATCAAGAATTGAATGGAGGGTGCAATCATTCAATATGAAAGCCAAAATATTCACTTAAATACTTCTTTACATCCTACTCTTTTATGTCCCACTATGAATGACCGGGTAATTTGGTTTCCAAGGGGGGATAGTTTTATAATATAACTGTGCAAATGTACATATTTGTTTAATTCTTTTTATAGGGATTCTTTGATACAGTTTCATTTTTAAACTACGGGGTATTATCCAAAATAATAACTTAAATTGATAATTATTCTAACTTAGCTTTCGAGTATTCCATACCAATTTATTTGTACCACATTATGAAACTAGGCTATAACTATATGCAGTTTTTTTCAAAATAAATGCAATTAAAAAAAGCTTCAGTGCTCTTAGTAACAAACTAGAGTATTTATCAATGTATTTTTAAAATAATTATATAACTTTTCGTTTTAGCTTCGTATTAAGGTCTACTGACAAGAGATCTGAGTAAAGAATGTAATGAAATCACTGTCCGAAAGAAATCTAATAAATGTCTGAAGCGCAAAAAAAATGACAAAAAGAGCAACCTAAATTTGGGGGTGGGGTTTGATTAAGTTGTCTTCAGTTTCAATATTTTAATTATATCTTTCCTGACAGCGTTCTGAAATCGAAATTCAAGGGGGGTGTCACTTTTGACAGTTATTAGTTTATTCGGTCACAAACTTTAATTTGTTTTACTAGTGACAATAACACAGAATTTTCCGGTTTGTATACGTCTCACATGTGCAATGACTTGTCTTATATGTGATTTTTTTTAAAAAGCTTGATAACTTTTTTACTTGAATGAAAACCTACACTGATTAGCTCTTCCTTTTTTAATTATATATGCTTGTTGTAATTGTTTGTTTTAATCCTTTTCACATTCGTGCGTCTTTGTGTTAAGCGAGGATTTCATACATTAAATTTGTGACCTACTTGAGATGACTTAAGAATATTTCATCTTATAACTTCAATAATATATTTTCTGCGAATATTTGAATAATCATACATTTATATTAAACATTTTATTTAATATTAAACTAATTTGTTGAAAAATGTTCACTTTAAAACCATAAGTTATCATATAAGTTAGTGTTTACTCTATGCTCCTATAAGGCAAAATTCATACTTCTAGTTCGCCAAGGCTTTAATTTTGGTTTCAGGGTCGCACTGGTTGGCGTGAAAGGTTTAGGGGCTAGGTAAGGGGATAAGAACGGAACTCACCCCCATAATCCTTATTCAAAACATCTTAAATTATTTTAATAAAAATCATAAAACATTTGAAGTAAAATTATTATATAAAGCAATGTAGATAAATGCCAAATGTACTTTGTAGACTAGATCTTATTCAAAATATCCATCGCTATTCATACTAAAAGTTGGCCTCAATTTCTCAAATGAAAAAAAGTACATAATTCATCCCTTACATCTTTTTCAAAAGTACATTTCTGGGCTTACCTATGAATAATCCTGTCTTTTATATATGTGCCATTCTATATATATGTTTTGTGTAAAAGGTCGTTGGAGAATTTCACAGTAACGTAAACCGGTACAAGATTAAAATTAATTCAAGGTGAATTATTGATGGTTTAATATTCACTTCTAACGACAGTGAATCTTATTACCTATAACAACAACTCGATGTAGGTAACTTACTTACAAAACTATTTCGTCTCAATAATGTAGCAAGCAAGTGGAGAGCGAAAGAGCTGGTTGGGAGAAGGACCGTGTAGTAGTTGGTAGAGTGTATTGGCTTAATGAGGCCTAAGCTGTGTCCAGTAAAGCCTCGCCCTTGCCTTCTGACCCACCAAGCACTTTAATTTACTTTAGAGACCAAGCAAGTAGGGGACAGTGCACCAGATTAAAGCTGTGTATCAAGTTTAGAGAAGGTGACTTAGTCCTCCTGATAAGGGCAGCAAGCCCGCAACACACGTCTGTAACAGAAGGTGTAGGCCCGCTCAAGGAGGCGTCTTTTATCCACTGGGACGTAGCTCTTGAGTTATTTTCAACTAAAATATTATCATGAGTATGTTGGGAAGGAAGGGGGGGGAGGGGGAACGCCAGGAAAGGTTTAACTTAAAAGTTGTTGGGTTTAGAGCAGAGGTTACCCTACAATACGAAACATATGTCTAACTCAGCAGCCAAATTCAAATGATGTTTAATTTGACATGCGAATTTCATTTAAACTTGTAAAACAATAAACTAGCAAAATAAAAACTTGCAATAGAGAAATGTATCATTTGAAAAAAGTAATTAAAATATACTTGTATAAGTATATTCCATGACTATCATAGTTTTTTTTAATATGTTTAAGAGATTAAGTGAAATTTTGAGATCTTAGTTTAATATTTAACTTTTAAGCTACACAACACTTGATTTATTTAGGGATGCTGGGTTGTTTATAGATTATATATTAATTATGAGGCCTATATAATGTACTAAAGTAGCAAGTTTGATGTTAGATAATATATGTTTTATTTTTGGGATATTTCATAATCTTGTGATAGACATTCAACTCTAAAATTTAGCTTTATATAGGTTGTATTGACCCGATAGTTATAATTTATAGTTATATAAACATTCAAAGTACTTAAGCACTATTATTGCACAAATATATTTGAAATTTTTTTCTTATAAAAGTTTTCAAGCTATTACTCGACATACATACATACATACATACATACATACATACGATACATACATACATACATACATACATACATACATACATATATACATACATACTTACCTAGGATACATACATACTACTACAATATACGCAGATTTTGAAACATTGCTGGTTGGCAACCAGATCTTATGCTGTTTTTACTCCGATACATCTCTCCCACGCTAAGTGCTACCGACCAAGTGGTCAGTCCAGCTTCGGGGTTAAACCCTTCAACCCTCTCCCCCTACTTGTAACCCTCTTTTGCCCTCTTACCCTCTCCCAACCCTGCTAGGTCTTGTATTCGCTATACATCGATTGCTTTGATAGCAAACTATGATGGCTTACACTTTACACACGCTCAACATTCTACAAGCTATAGCTAAGCAGCGGGAAGAGGGGAGAAGGGGATCTGCAAGAAAAGAAGCCATCTTCTTCTAATGTCACTAAATCTGTCCCCCACCCCCGCGTTCTGCCTTCTCCCTATTCAACTTAGACCAGTTAACAAACTTTCCCGTATAGAGAGTAGGAACAGAGTGGTAGTTTATATAAGGATTAGACAAAGGGATTTCGTTGCGGTTTCTGTTATTATTATTTTAGGTACGTCCGATTTGGTATAGGGCCTATTTCTTAGTGGCTAAACTAGTGCCTGTTGAACACACATTTTTGTGAGCCTTTTACTATATTATTTTGTCAATGACGTATTTAAATACGGTTTTATTTAAAACCTCGAGGTCGTATCTGAATATTTTAGAATATTACTGTGACTTATGATTAGGCTATTTCTTTATTATGAACGTAACGTTATAATTAATTTTAATTGGAAGTTATAAGTAGATTAAATGTAAATATTGACTTAATTTTCCCTTTTTGTTCAAACATCACTTTAGAATATAGGAGATGCGAAGTTTACTTCACAAATTTGTCGACATCAACTATTTTATGTTTGTTGCTTTAAGAAAATTACCTTCGGTTCTTAAGCTTACGCGCTCTTACAAATATAATATGATTAAATGATAAGTACATTTATAAATTGTAAAATACATATAAGTAAAATTTGTCAAACCGTTTAATAAAACAATCATAGGCCTACATTTATTTAAAGTTAGAATTTTTTTAAATTGAGTAAGTTTTATCTTTCATTATTACCGGGTATCATTTTATTCTTCATAAGTTAAATTTAATCAAAATTTTCTTAAGATTTTTTTTATATAAATCCTTTTTATGTTTTAATTATTTTTACGTGAAATACCCCTAGTTTTTGTTTCTGCTTTATCATTCACCAAGCATCGATATAGAATAGAAATATTCTTAAATGCTTAATCTGAACACAATTGACCCAGCTAAAACCCTTTTCTCCTCTCAGTTATGAGCCTGTGTGTGGATTATTCAGTGGATGAAGGGGATTATTGGTATAGCTTTGGCTTGAAAAACATTATGTAAAATAGCCAGCTCTCCTAGTTAAAATATGTTGTATAGTTCAATAGAGATTCTACGAAACCTATTAATAATTTGAGTCGTCTCTGCCTTCATTAACGGTTGCATGGTCTAAGGTGTCACTCTTTTGATATACTTGATTGTCAATGACCGGGAGGTACGGATTCGAATCCAGGCTTGGTGCACAGGGGGTGGTTTTACTTAAAGTTCTTCCTACTTTCCCTCCCTGCAAATTCTGTTAAATTTTTTCTAAACTCTATTTTTCACATCTTAAACCCTTGAGTGGAAATATGTGGATAGATTTGGTGGATAGTAGGACGCGGTGAGCAAAAAAAATATGTATATGTAGATCCTTTTTTAAAATTTATTTGTGGTACTTTGGCCCTAGCGTGCACTTTCTGAACCGACTTGTTATATTAGCACACGAAAATTTCTATGAGCGAGAGTGAAAGTAGCCTACCATTTTTCCGGGAAAGGTATTTTCACATACCTTCCGGGGTTCTTTTACATACCACAATCGACATGGGACCAATGGCTTTACTTCCTTTCCGAAGGAAGTTGTGCTTGATCGCTCAAGATAAATCTGTTGAGCCCGGCAGATTTTGAATCCACGGATATCGGGTCCTGAGGCGAGCACCTTATCTTAAGACTACTGAAGTCAACAGTAGTAACTATAGAAAACAATTCTGCAGCTTTGATGAACCTTCATTAGAAAGTTACTTAAAAATGAGATAATTGTCTAAAAATATTTTTTCAACTAATATGTATTTCAATTAATTACCCTCCATACCACTCAAAAAAACTTAAACAAATCTCACCATTAGATATTTTATTTTTCTGCTCGTGATATATTATAAGTCTACCATAGACTCAAGTGGCAAAGTCAAACATTGTTTTTCAAGTGCTCGTAGTTGTCGAGTTCGCCGCTACTTGATACATGGTCGGTGTTGAGAGGAGGGTGGGTGAGGGAGCCCCCCCGGAGAGTGACCTGCCATCTCTCTTTCTCATACCCCCCGTGGTGCCACAATATGATAGAGACCCTCGGTTCTCCTCTCACTAGCTCTGCGCATGCTCAACTAAGCTCTCCAAGACAGATCTTGGTACTAACACATCAATTATATTTGCTGGTTTGTAATGATGGGGAGGGGGAAGGAAGGGGGTAAAGGTCGTCGATTGGTCAGCCAATAACTTGTGGTCACAAAACAGAGTCCCAGGTTAAAAACCTGGCAACTGAGATACTCTCATATGTGTGGAATGTTTTGTTGAAATTTCTCAATTTACACAATGTTACAAAAAATATTAATACTAAGAACTTAAGACTTTAGTCTACACTATTTTGAATGTCTTGCATCAAAAGATAGTATTGTAATCGTGAGAATGTTGACCACGAGAGTATGATGAATCTTTATGTTCTTAGTGTATTTGAACCTCAAAAGTGGATTTTACAATTCTGTTTGTCCCCATGTCTGTCCCTGGCCACATATCTGAAACGATTTGACGAAGTTTGTTCAAACTTAAAATTTATATGTTATAGAGCAATAGATAGGGCCTTTTTTATTTTGACCCTAACCCTCAAATTAAGAGTAGTTTACTGATGAGTGAACCTCTTTTTGAAAATGTTCTTCCAAGCTATAATACACAATATGAGAAAGTTGTTGAAATTGTGTCGTACCATTCATTTATAAAGAGACAGTAAATTTGATCGTTTCGTTAGCGAAACATTGTTTTATTTCATACCTACGGCTATTTCTTCCTGTCCAGTGTCCAAGTACAAATGTGATTAGATAATATAAGTTGTCTCATACCCTAAAGTAAATGTATTAGGTCTTACAAATTAGGAGTATTAAAAGAAATTGGGCTATTAAAACGTTTTACTTACTTGCTCTATGGCATTAGGAACTCGAAAGTCCATTGCCACACCTACAGTACACCACCTATCCCTATATTGAGATAGTTCTATCCAGTACATCTCATTACACCCTATCTCTTTTATGCCCATTCTAATGTTATCCTTTCATCTGGCTTTAGGTCTTCCCAATGGTCTCTTCCCATTGGGTTTGTCAGTCAAAACGCTGAATACGGTTCTAGATTCTTCCATTTGCACTGCATGTCCTGCCCACCGTAATCCACGAGATTTGGTTATCCTGATAATGATTTGAGTATCCTAATAAACATTTTACCATCATAATAATGTCAGGGTATGTAACTCATCATTATACAACCTCCTCCGTATCTTTATCTATTTTTGAACCGAATATCTTCCTAAGCCCCTTGTTTTCAAACACCCTATTCATTATTTTCGTCATATTATGTAAGAGACCACACTTCACACCCATAGAGAACAACCGGTAAAATTATTGTTTTGTATATTCTGAGTTTTACATTCCTTGAAAACAGACACGATGTCAACAACTTACTGACCGAGTAATATCATGCATTTCCTGACTATATAGTTTCCAATCTGATATCATTAATGCTAGTTAAAATAATTCCTAAATATTTAAATTCATTAATCCTTTCAAATGATATGTTATTTGCAGTAAACTCTAAATCTTCCCTAATTTGAGTTCTCTCTGTGATATCATATACTTAGTCTTTTCAGCGTTCACTTTTAGACCGATTTCCTTACTAGCTTCTAATAAAATGTCTGCATTTATTGTAACAGCTTCCTTACAATTGCCCAAAAAACTAAACTAAAAGTCTATCATGAAAATATATTATTACTATTATTATTAGCACCGCGTCTTACTATCCGTTCGGGTTGTACGCACTTACGCTAATGTGTAATGGTAAGGTGATTGTGAGATTAAATGGAGGACCTACAGTTTAGCGTGGAATCCGAACCACGGTGGAGGCCTGGCATTCCTCACTTTCACAATATGTGATTAATACACATCTTGTCAGAGGTGAAGGAAGGGTTTGGCAATCATATAAATCTGTGCCGGGACCGAGGATTGAATCCCGGACGTCAGCATAGAAGTCGGACACCTTACCCCTAGACCACCAGGTCACCTATGAAAATATACTTTTATAAATAAACTCGCTTTGCTTGTTGGGGGCTCCGCCCCCAAGCCCCCAGCCATCAAATTTTGCACGCTTATGGCAATTGGATGTGCCAAAATGTGTGGAAAATGTGAAAAATTTACCTAAAATCAAAAAATCTAGCTCTATCTCGCCAAATCCGTAGCTGCTGGTGTAATCCGTTTTTTGATAGGTCTTACCGTTTAGCCACAAGAGACCTCCAAAGAAAGGTCCTGAGGCCTGGCATTCCTCACTTTCACAATATGTGATTAATACACATCTTGTCAGAGGTGAAGGAAGGGTTTGGCAATCATATAAATCTGTGCCGGGACCGAGGATTGAATCCCGGACGTCAGCATAGAAGTCGGACACCTTACCCCTAGACCACCAGGTCACCTATGAAAATATACTTTTATAAATAAACTCGCTTTGCTTGTTGGGGGCTCCGCCCCCAAGCCCCCAGCCATCAAATTTTGCACGCTTATGGCAATTGGATGTGCCAAAATGTGTGGAAAATGTGAAAAATTTACCTAAAATCAAAAAATCTAGCTCTATCTCGCCAAATCCGTAGCTGCTGGTGTAATCCGTTTTTTGATAGGTCTTACCGTTTAGCCACAAGAGACCTCCAAAGAAAGGTCCGCACCGTCTTTAAAGTTGCTCCGCCATTTTGAATTTTTTCTGGGGTTAGCAATTAAAATTTTTAACTTTTTGAAATTTTCCCGTCGGTTACAGGCTAGAAGCTATAAGTTTGCCAAATTTCAAGTTTCTAGCTCATATGGAAGTGGGTAAACATTAATGTCAGTGAATGAGTCAGTCAGCCATGTGGCTTTATAGTTGTATAATAATTAACAAATATAAAGATTTCTTTATAGTATAAAGCTTTTACCCTCATTAGTGGACATGTAAACAAAGGCGTAAATTTAATTGCCGATGACTGGAGGGTTGGTATTCGAATACCAGTTGGATGTACTTGGATGTTTTTTCCGTAAATGTTTTTACAGCTTTACTACAAGAAAGTGTTGGTACATTTTATATAATTCATACCTTCCTCATCCTTCGCTCATTAGTGTAAATATTAAAATGGCCCAGATGGGTAATAAGACTTGACACACACAAATACAAAAGTTTATTTCTTAAGTAGGCTTAAAAGTGAAAACATGTTGACATTTCAAAAGCACTTTTGAAAATAAAATATATTATTAAATTACGGGGGTTTAGTTGACGCCTCCATTTGTTCCTAAAGGTCCCAAAAACACGTTGGCAGTGCGTCACCGCCATTAAACCTTATTTTAGCGATTGCGTGTGTGTGTGAATGCGTGTTTCGTTGCGTTCCCTCCATCTCTCTCTTTTCTCTCGCGTTGAGAGCTACTACTACCACTATTACTATTCGTACTCGCGGCTCGCTGCGAATGACTTGGGGATGCTGGGCTCGCACGATGCCGTGGCGTCTGTTGTCTGGCCGCCACGACGCCACCACTCAGCACGCACTCTTCTTTGTGTGTGTGTGTGGAGAATGGAGAAAGAGAGCGCGATGCCAAGCGCCGTGCGCTCTCTTGCAGACCAGAGGTGGTTGTTAAATAATTCCAACGAACCTCTTCCCCCCTTCTCCCCCTTCAACAACCCCTACCCCTTCAGTGACATTGCTCCCTAGGCCCGGTTTAACTGTGCCCCTTTCTTTACTATTATAGCTCAGTGGGAGAAGGTATGAATGATATCTTGTCGTTCCTCCTAAAGTGGTGCCTTCTCGTGTTTTTGGTTGTTCGGAGAAGTGTGAAATCGGAAGATATTCTATAAGGTTGTTAAAATGTTTTACAGCATTCTTTCGTTTTTTTGTAACGTATTTGAAGCTTTCTTAACTTCTCGTGTATTATATAACTTAACGCTTTTGATTCGTTCATTCTAGTTGCCATTACACATACTTTTTGTGCAAAACACACACACAAAACTGGTGACAGGGAGGTTGGAATTTTAATTATGGCTGGGAGTATACTGAGGTGGATTTTTCTCAGTTGTTTTTACCCATCTTCAAAACAAATAAGATTACATTTCCTCTAACTTCTACCTTATTCATCCCTACCCCAATAGCATAATTAAAATATAAATTGACCGAACCTGAAGTAAAATGTGGTTGAAAAAACCCATCCGAAGTTTATAAGCTTATCAGCATTTTCTACCTAAACACATGTCTATATAAAACAAAACTTATAAAGTAACATAACTTATAAAAGCAGTATTTAACACAACGGATCCAACTCTAGCGCCAAGAATTGAAGTAACAGGGAAACAGGAGGAACTCATTCAGAAATACTCAATTATTTTAGACACTGTTTGACTTTGAACTAGGCTCTACTAGCTAGCTTCTTTAAACATGTGGCTATCTATACTAACCAATTATACATTACAGGCCAACAGTAGGTCTACATTACACTTTCTCACTTTTTCCATCAATAGGATCATTATTTTATTAAAAAACGCGATTAATTTTATAGTTGTATTTTAAATATTTGTTTTAGAATCATTTACTTATAAGTAATGTTTGATTTCTAATAATTATCAACAATTTATTTTTGATAAAAACAGACTTAAGGGAAACATGTCCAAAGAGCCATTTTAAAATCAGTATTTTTTCCCCCCATAGGTTTCAAAGTACAATCTCATAGCCAACTGATGGTATCAGAACACAACTTACTAACAACTCAACTATAAAACATGCACTCCATCTTGTCTCCAGAGCTTAGATTTATCACTGTAAAAAGGTATTCCTCAATTTTTACCGATGATAACATTTTTGACCCTGCCGCAAACTGTAGTCCAGTAGGCAGACACGCTAGCGACTTAGCATTAAGTTGTCTGACAAACGAATCGCAGTACGGGATTGTCAACTGAATGTTATCTGAAATTTGCCTTTGATAGTCTTACACCCGAATAGAAGTGCTGGACCAATCAGAAAGGGCAGTTTCTTCTTGGACCGGAAGATGTATCGAAGCTACGTACGTCGACAATTCCTTCTCTTCCTCCAAAAGGGAGAAGGAAGGGGAGAAATCTCTTAGTTTCCTTTTAAACATCGCTCGTGGTCCTTGACTAATGTCCCAATTCCTTCTGTCTGCAGTGTTTGCGGAGTTGTAACGGCGTTCTAATTGTCTTCCCCCCCTTCTCCCTCCACTACAGTATCGCACCGTGAGTTATATACGCTGCTGCAAGAGAAGTTGCGCTGGCACTGGGTCCGTTTTCCGTTTGAACGTCGTCTTCTTTTGAAACAGTTTGTCCAGAGCACCAGTTCTTCATTAAAAAAACAACATGTAAACTGGGCAGCACTAGCCGGTAACCCCCTACCCGTCTCCTTACCCGTATATGTTCACTCGAATCTTAATGTTTGATTTATACCATGAGTTGCAATTATTATTATTATTATTATTATTATTATTATTATTATTATTATTATTACTACCGCGTCTTACTACCCGTTCGGGTTATATGCATTTACGCTAATGTGCAATGGTAGAGTGATTGTGAGATGAAATGGAGGACCTAGAGTTTAACGTGGAAGCCGAACCATGGTGGAGGCCTGGCATTCCTTACAATGCAGTTCGTAATTAGTAATTCTCTTTCAATTTTTGAATAGTGTAACTGCGTAAATTTCGTATTCTTAAAGTTCGCAATACATAGTTCGTTATTCATGTTAGTGGCAATTCGCCAGGGAAGGTTTTTTTTAAGTTTTTTTTTAGCAAAGATCAAAGGAAACGAATCATTCGCAAACTTTGATGCGTGAGTGATATGTTCAGTGGCTAAACTACGTGCGTATGTTCTTAATTTATTCATTGAGGGCGCCAAGCCATCGAACGGTCGATTGGTTTGTCAGTTGCAGTCATGGAGTCTGATTGGCCGCGGGTACGAGCTCACAATTTAATTGAAGATATTCGGAGTCACAGGTGTTTGCTCTTTTGGCTACTAGCAAGAATTATAAAAATGGCGCTTCTTGCAGTGTCCACACTATTGTCGATACTCTAATCCTTACCATTCAACAATATTGTCCCTACTTTTAGCGTCACTCGTAATCATCTGAAGTTCTGGGTTTCTGGTGTGTGCCGGCACCATGGACCTCCGCGTGGCAAATAACAAAATACGAATCAGCGCATAGTCACAAAAGTTCAAGCAAAACGGCCAATGAAAAATTTACGAAGAATTTAGAACGCTAATCACGCATTGAATATCACGTATAATATAAATGTAGCTTAGAGACCAACATTTTGAATCCCGTTTAAACTCTTTAGGGGACCGCATCGGCTGGTCGTGCGGTCACTTTTGCAATAAATTTGATCGTTAGGGATGGGAAGGTTGAAGTTCAAATCCCGGATGGGTGTAATAAGGGTACGATTTCCTGTAAGTGGTTTTCCGCTCTCCCTCCACGCAAATAAAGGGTAAATACCCTTTAATTTATACCTCCCTTATACCCACGTCAGATGGGAGGTTGAGGGTTGTTCTGGTGGTCAAATTGTTATTAAAATAAAACATTGATATGTTTGCTTTATTTGAAACCTGTGGGGAAGTTCAGTTTTTAAGCCACTTGGGCTACTCTGGAAATACTCCATAACCCCGTGATACGAAGCCATTATAAAGGACTATACATGTCCCATCAGTCAGTCCACATAAAGAAGGTAAAGTGAGGGAGGTGGGAGTTGGGGGCAAACGGTGCCCTTGATGGCGACCACATCAGCCTCTCACCCCTCCACCATCTCCTGAGGGAGACATACCGTGTAGGCCTCAGCTTGTCGGCGGTTGTTTTCGGTCGGAATAAATCCACCCGGTTGTCTCCGACACTCGCCCGTTTAGAGGGACCCCTCCTCCCTCTCATCCTCATGTCCAAAAGGTTTAGTTTCCTTGTCTTCCAGTGATATATCTGTTGTTTGTGAGCGTGTGATTGGTCTCCGGGGAATTAAAACAGGAAAGCGGTATAGGGGTGGGGGTTGACCTCATGTGCGTAGCTCACTGCCAGAAGAAGACGAGGTTTCGCACGTCAGCGCTGAAACACTGTGGATGGTGCGCGGTTTGAAAGGCCCCATGGGCAGTCTACCTTCCTTGGGAGTAGTTGGTTCTACTCTGATTCTGCCAATTAATTATTATTTATCTCTTCCCCCTCTTATTTCTAACTAGCAGAAGTACCCGGCATTTATCGTGGTAACCACGTAATGGATCGCTTGGTTACCCCTGACAACGCTTTATTTGCTTCAAACAGACAGAAAAATATCTCTTCATTTTATTTCAAATTAAAATTTTAAAATTCCGGCTTTGAAGTGCACATGTTCGTGCATAGGGGCTACTAATTTTTCAATTTCATACCTCAGCGTGAGGTAGACATCGCGAAACGTTCATGAGAGACACACACACACTCTTCATTTTATTAATATAGATACTGTACCTTTAGCATTAATTATATGTTCACTTGTCACTAGAAAAGCCGATTTGAAGGTAAACACTTCAAATCGATCTTGCAGCACACACCGAGTTTACCCTGAAAGGTAGCAGTCATACCTTAACGGACTATACTAGGTCTTTCTTTATCTTATAAGCTATACCATAGTGAACAATGCAAGGCAGAATTGTTATCTTTCAGGGCAAACGAAGGGTACATAACATAATTTAGCAGGGACAAACTCACATTGATATGTAGATAGAAAATTCCACCGACGGGCACGTGGACAAAGGTGCTAGTCTCGTCATGTTTGGTTTACCGGTTGGGGTGATGCAGGAGTTATAAATTCAGCCATGTTTCTTGAGGTTGTTTTTACAAAATGGTTCCCCACTCTTCCATCACGCAAGTGCGGGAACCCTTCTTCAAAAGACTACCTTTTCCCCCCTATTCAATAAAGGGCTGAATAGAGGGCTAGTCCGGGTGGGTAGTAAGACATAGAGTAAGCGGTGCTATTTTTTTCAAAGTCGGTTTCTGAATTTCAGAAGAACTCATGGGTTAAAGGGTACGGCGAGACTGAGCGAGCGAGCGCGCGAGTGACTAAAAATTAAAGTAGAATACATTGGTTGTAGTGAGAGGTGGCCAGACTGAAGCGAGCGAGCGCGCTTGAAAGATTGGACGGCCAGACTGGGCGAGCGAGCGACTAATACATCCAATAATAATGAACGTGTGAAGGGTATGACAATATTTTCGTCGGTATTTTATTAGCCATAATCGAATTCACATCTATCTTAGTGAGTAAACCTTTAAAGTAAATTGAAAAATGACACCTGGACATGGGAATCGAATCCGGGACCTTGGGCTTATTACGCCAATGCTCTAACCACTGAGCTATTCAGGAGTCGTCCCGTGCCCAGGGTCACTCTTCACTCATATTTTAAGGCAAAGTCTATGATGGACGTGCGGAAATCGTCAGCTTTATTCACGAGCCATCAGATAACGCAGCCATCTTCGACTCGGTAGTTGGCTTGTTACTGCCACTCGTACAATTATTGTTATAATTGTACGGATAATATTAAGAATCAAATAGCCGAAGCTGTTATTAATTTAGAGAGGAATTCACCATCTAGATATCATATTCTGAAAATTGAAAAATAGCACCTGGACACGGGACACAGTGGTAGAGCATTGGCGTACTAAGCCAAAGGTCCCGGGTTCGATTCCCGTGTCCAGGGCCATTTTTCAATTTTCAGAATATGATATCTAGATGGTGAATTCCTCTCTAAATTAATAACAGCTTCGGCTATTTGATTCTTTAAAGTATTTGGTATAAATAAATTGAGCCATGGCCGAAGCGAAATATAAAGAAGAGCTTTGTGACTTCTGGAAACACCATCCGCAACAACTCTTTAAAAACATTGAGGCTCATTCTAAAATAATTCTTTAAACCATCGGGGTTGTAAATCTCTATTTCTTTCAATAGTGTTAGTTGTGTGTATCGTACACGATTTGCGATCAAATCTTTAACCCAGAGATCTTCAACCTTTTAAGGTAAAAGGGCCAAAGTTTCTGTATCTTGTTAGCTCGTGGGCCCTAATACTGTACCGACAATATTTGGATTGAACAAAATTAATATATTCTTTTTCTTTTGGCGTCCTGAATATCTTAGCTGTAATGAGCGAACGCGAACATTCCCGACCATGTTCGAACGCACCCGAAATAATACTCTCTCTTTTGTCTAAGGTTTCATTTGCCGGTTCAGGGTAGATTTGTATAAAAACGTTATATTTTTCTTCAATTATAAAGCAAAAATCGTTTATAGAATAATTTAAAATACGTATTTATTTAATTATGTAAAATATAAATCTGTATTTGTAATTTTTTTTCTTGAAATAATTGTATATAGTTCATGAGCTAATTGGTTGAAAAAAATGTTACAGCGGGCTGCAAGTGGCCCACGGGCCATGGGTTGAAGACCCCTGCGTTTAACCCATAGCTTCCGGCCTCTCTTCCTCTTCAGCCCTACAGTTAAAACAATGGTAAAACGTGCATTTTCTAAACTATCCATCACCAGTAAGATGTGTACTGACCAAAATACTGTTTGTAATATTGATATTGTGGGCTCAATTTTTCAGGAATGACAGTAATACTGTCAGTAATGTTGAACGTGTGAGGCGCCCTTTAGATTGGCCAAATACAACGTATACTCATAAACATGGAAATACATATCTTGATTTGGCACTAGGTCACAGGTAAAGCAACGTCCTTAAATTAAATATCCATTTGATTTTTCTTATCAAGTAAAGTGGTTTCCAGTTGGTCACCGGGGTTGTTAGATCCCGTTAACAAGCTATTATGATCGCATAAAGGGGTTATTTTATTTTGAACAACTTTCCATACATATAATGAATCACTCACTCTCTCTTCTCCTAAAGAAGTTATGCTCCGAGACTGGGGTGAAATCTTCACATCTTTCTTGTGTTTAAGAGGCTATAAACGATTCCCTTCCTATTCATCATTAATGGACTTGTAGGAAGAGAAGAAAATGGCCTCTTAAAGGTGATTCAAACGACTTTACATAAAACCATCTCTTAGCCGATAGATTTCCAGTTTTTCTTTTTGTAAAGTGAATTGCTTCTCTATAAGAAATTTACATAGTGAAAAGTTATTTTCATGGCAGATAAAGTTGGAATAGAAGAGAAGGTAATAACTTTAGCGAGGCTGTAAAATATGTAGTTTTTATTTTTTAGAAAATAGAAGTTTACCTAGGCCCATAACCATTTTATTACGTATTTTAAAGTATATTAATGAAGAACCACCTCCACTAGAAAACTTTATCTGGGAAATTTTTTGGAACTTAAGATATGGATTATATTTTTGAGGACTTCCTCTGCACCAAGTTTATTTTAGATTTACTGTAACGCACAAGTGTATTTAACCATTTATTTTAATGCTTCTTATAGTAAGATAGTGCAAATTCTCTTATACTTTTACCTTATAAGCTTTACGTTAAACTGTAAATATTTTTAGTAAACTAGGTTCCCATTGTGTGGTTATTAAAAAATTGACCCGCTTCCTCATCCCTATCGGCACTAAATGAACTATGATCTATGCTTATAACATGAACATATAGTAATACACGGTGATAACATATTAAAGAAGGCGAATTATAATTAAATAAACCATCAGTCACCTACATTGAAAAAAACCAACTTTAATGAATGGCCACGGTTGTGTCTGAAACCTGACCTCTTAGTTCAGAGTCTGGAGTGTAAGCTAAGGTAATGTGTTTATAAAAATTAATTAGTATTTTTATTTTAAAAATTAACTAGAAATTAGTTGTTTTCTTTACTGAACTAATTTAAAGCTATTCTTCATTCTATTTTTAAATATTGACAATAGAGACACGTTTAAGCTCAACCTAATTTAATTATGTCATTTTTATGCGTGCTCATTATTGTTTAAAGTTTTTATTCATTTAGATAAACCCAGACAGAAATCCTGTCAGCACTTACGTCACCAAGCTACACAGGTAGATAAACCTCTGAATCATAGGAAGAGGACTCATAATCTGATTCAGACGCTGATGACATCAACTTTTTTTTTTTGGAGTCGTGATAAACGTGGAATCCGCAATTCGTCAGTTTTGTCATCACATTATTTTGGTGGGGGGGTCCAGTGTTCGGTCCCTTGTTTTGATAGTCACGTGGGTGAAGTTTTGACTTCTGGTGGCTGAGTCATAGGATGACTCGTGTTCCTCTACTCCTTCACATACTTGCATAAGCATTCCTTTATAGTAGGTGTTCATCGGTGGGTAAGCCGACAAAGGCGTCAGTCTAGTTTGGTTTTTCGGAGTTGGGGAGGTTGGGGCTTGAATCCCGACCGGGTGTACTGAGGTTGTAATAGGACGAAGATAGATTTTTTTTATTTTTCGGGATATTTAACATACACTTCCTGAATTGATTTATTATATCAGCACAAGACTTATTAACTTAAAATTTAAAACAGACACAACACCCAGTTCTTCGGCTGTTAGCCTAATTCTGCACTGTGAAAGGGAAAACCCTGATTTCCCGAATGATAAATGTTTCGACCACGACCACACTGGGTATCGAACCCGGGTTCATTAATCAGGCAGACGTACTACCGACTGAGCTAAGCTAACGGAGGAGACAGATACAGAAACAAAAACTAATGCTGTGTATTATGTTGTTTTTTTATAACTGCGTCCTACTACCTGTTTAGGTCATATGCACGCATAAGTTATATGCTCTAACTCTAAAAGATAGGGTTGATGAAGGAATCATTTTAGAGGTAGGCCTAATCTACGCGCATTTGCTTGGGAGGAGAGTGGTAAGCTATTTAGGAAAAACCACCCTCATTATACCCAAATAGGAATCGAACCCCGATGTCCCCTTATTTAGTAGGCCTATGATGTTATTAAATGGTATAATTTGACTATTGTGATATTTATTGATCACGAATTGAATTACACAAACAAAACTAACTTTAAAAACAACTGGGTCATATCCACATTTCATTAAAAATCTTGTCTCCACTATTCAACCATGAACTTACTTTTAAACCTCACACCAATTCCAAGCACATAAATGGATCAAACGCACACAAAAAGCTTATTCACAACATCGATAAAACAAAGATTCAAAACTTTATCCCGCGAAGCCAATAAAACTTGAAAGGGCAGAAAAACGAGGACTTACGCTTTTTATCTCTCGACAAATATGAGTGGGGGGGGGCTGGGAGGGGGAGTCCAGAGACAGTTGTGGATGCCAAGAAAATTCACACGTTCCTCGAGGTTCCGTAGCATCCGCCCCATTAAAACAAGTGGAGGGGTTAGGGGGGGGACGCCGGTCGTCCAAATATTATACCCACGCCGTCAACTTCTACATTACGTTGTTATTATCAAGCCGGAGAGAAAGGCAGTTGAAGGTCGGGTAGCTGTTGTTGACAAGCGCGTGGTGCATATCTAATGAAAATACGAATATAGACCTTATGAACTTGTTCGCTCTCTTTTTCCCCCCTCCCTTCTTATTTTTTAAGGAAATGTTGGCGGGAAAAGAAGGTATTTAGTTCCGTCGCTACGTGACACGGGTGTTTAAATAATACGACTTGGTAGAGGAAGGTGGAACGCTAAATGTTCTCGCGGTGGAGAGGTTATGGTGATGAAATACTCTCCCTAGTAACTGGGGGTTTATTTCCTGAGAAGTAACGATCAAAGGTTGGATGAGTCAGGGGAAGAATAGGGGAGATAACTATAGAAGGATTTTGGCAGGAAGAAACTTTTAGAAAATATTCTTATTTTGTCAATATTGATAACATTTTACCAAAGGTCATAGATTTCACTTTATAGGTATCAATATCATCGATAGAGCTGGACTAGCTGCAGAACACATGCTTAACGTAGAAATATATAAAATTGGTTTTAGTAAATTTTACAAATAACAAAAAAGTTTATTTCTATCTTAATCTAACTGTATAATGCTTCTCCGCAACGCTTTTATTTTCTAATGGAAATTTAGTCACATTTTTGGTGGGAAATGTAGGCCTATTTATACAATTTTTTATTTTACCAAGAAGTTATTTTATAAATAAGGATATTGTAATGGTCAAAATATTAACACGTTAAAATTAACAATCTGTTCATAAACACGTGTAATGGTGAAATCGAATTTTAATGTTTTTTATTGAGCTATAAATTATTATTATATATAATTTAGAAATAATGTGACTATACAATCAGACTAAAGAAAACTCTACCCATATAAACATAAACTATATTCGAATACCTCTAATTAAAGTGAAATGAAATAAAACGGGAGTTAAGGCTAGTATTTTTGTGGTTTTTAAAATGAAAAGGCCGCCTTTGTTGTCAGAGGTCGCGGGTTCGATACCCGGAGGTTCCCAAATTTTTATGTGAAGCATAGGGTCTGTAACGGGCTCAAACTCAGTCTCGTGAGGACAAAATGTGGAGCTACTTGGATATATAAGTCGCGGCTCTGGTCTAGAAAACTGAGATTAATGGCCGGAGGGTTCGTTATACTCACGCCATGGGTTATTTTTCCAAACGAAAGTTTTTGGTCCTCAGTAAATGTATCTAGCTTAATTTTCTACTCATAGTAATAATCTCAAAAGTTTTTTAACATTCTCATAAGAATCCTGGAATTCGCTGATAACTTTCTTTACTAACCTAAAAAGTTTATCATCAAATGGATTTCTGTTTATGACAGATACTCAATAATTGTTGATAATACCTATAGGATTAGGTATAAAATTAAACTAAACATATCTACCTGTGCAACATTTCATTTATTTTAGCCATCGCATTTTTTTTTTGCTATAAATAGTGCAAAATTCACGTTTCCTTCTATCTCACCCTTGACTAATATTTTAGTTAACTCAAAATGCTTTTGTTTTTACTCGACTAAAACGTTGAATTAATGCTAATAAATCTTGTCATTTGTTTGATGAAATTGTTTGTGTACTTTTGTGTGCATTCATTCCTGCAATTATACCTCTTCTCATCTTCTATAAAGAATATCTTTCTTACGGGATGTTTACTGCTTTTGATACATGCTCCGTATTACCATTTCCTCCCCTCCTTCCCAGGAGCCCACTGCGGTGTTTTCTAATCAAAAGTTCCTCTTCTTCCCCTTTCTTTCCACTCTCCCCCTTCCGCCCTTTCTGTAAAGTTTTACCATTCATCGCGTGTTTTATTCTTCGGTTCGGTGTAAATAAAAAAGTTTTGTGATTCTCTCGCTTTACGAAGAAGAATCAGGTAACATAATTACAGCGTCATTTGTATGGCGGCCAAGCGCCTGGCTCTCTACTCATCTCTCACCAGTCTCCGAGGTGCAATTCTTTCTACTCTTCCACCTCCTACCACTCTCCTGCTACCCTGGTAGTTCGCCCGCCGACATGCAAATCAGCCCGCCGTCACCGCACAAGTGAACTTGCTTGCATGCACTGGGTTTTTTGTTTGCTTCCTTCGCTGCCAAATTTATCATTTCTTTCTGGTGCTAGCTGCAAGAGTGTTGTAAAATATTAGACAACTAGTACAATTAAAATAATAAGTCATCTATATTCTCCATGGCTCGTGAGGGGAAAATAAACAAGTTTATACTTAAAATTAAAATAGGTAAAAATATATATATTTACTTTCATTAGTTTCAACAGTTTAGTTAGCCTAGTATTTCATTCAACAAAAGGGTTACTAATTAATCTGCACTGGGGCGAGTAACCATATGTTGAAAACCACCCTAACTGAAATTCTAATCCCGACCTTTCCGTCAACCGTGACCAAGGTCAATAAATGCAGATCCTACCGACAGCTCGGCCACTATTGCGGACATTAGCAGAAGTTGTTTGTCAAGGTACAATTCTGTGAGACAGTCACATTTAATTTTCATAGGAAGAAGTTAGTATCAGTACCTATAAAATAACACTAATTATATAGTTAAATGTTACCAAAAAAAATGTTTTCTAAAAGGCTTTTTCTATGAAAATGGGATTCAAACTTGTAAGAGAGAAGAAAATAAAAGTTTTTCTGTAACATTAATTTAGTGTTACCCCCTCGGTGGCTGCATGATCTAAGGCGTCATTTTCGCAATAAACTGGATTGCCGATAACTGGGAGATCGGGGTTCGACCCCGGTTGTGTGTACTGAGGGTGGTTTTCCCTAAATGGTTTTCCGCTCTCATTCCATGTAAATAGGGGTACAGTAAACTTCCTCTAAATACAACCTTCCTCATCCCTAACACATTATAGTAATTATTATCTATATAGTCTTTTAAAATGTGATTCCTGGAGCTGTATCCAATAAATTGTGATCGTTAAGAATTAAAAAAATAAGAAATTGTATACACCGAGATCTTACAAAAAAAAGTTTTCAATTGAGTTTTATTTAATTTGAGATTACAATTAAAATAGGACATGTATTAATTGGATTTCTGATTTATATATCTAAAATCTAAAGCCGGCATTTGAAGAGCTATAATTTCAAAATTGACTCATGATGTGTTAACGGGCCATCTAATATTTGAGTAAAACATGAAATTTAATGGCATTAGGCACTTTTTCCGGTTTGTTTATCAACTCTTCTGATTTAGTAATTTTGTATGCACAATATTCATGTCTAGCCAAATCGTAAGGTAGTAAGATCACCCACGCTTGTAATATTCATAAAAAAAAAACCTCTGTTACTACACATTTACTTGCTTCAGATGCCCAGCGGACTTAATAATAAAATATCTTAGCTGCTGAGTGAAAAAGGAAACGACGAGGAAGAAAGAAGCGGGGAGGAGTAGGAGGTGAAGGGAGGTATAAAAATCTTTGCCTTTATTCGACGATATTAGAACCGAAGCTTTCCAGGTTTAAGAAAATAAGAAGGTTTTCGTAATAACATTCTAGAAATAACTGCCTGAGGGATGTTAGGCGTATCATGGAGGTGGGTGGTGGGAAGTAGCGAGGAAAAGAAAAAAAAGGGGTGGAAGTGGGGGGGGGGGTGAATTTGGTGCATGAGTTTTAGTATAGAAGGGAGAGAGGGTTACTCCTATTGTCTTAATGGGGGTGCGCTATGATTTTATTACCATGTTGTCTTTAATAGAACAAATTGTAATCAACATTTAACATGAAGTGGTTATATTGTGGGTGTAATTTTTGTGTGCATTATGGCGGGGGGAGTTGACGAGCAATAACCAACGTTGAGAGGTAGTTAGTTTGCTTCGGTAAGAGGCTGAAATTATATTCGGTTTCATTCCTTTGCACTCATTAAAAAAATTGCGTTGTTAATCTTTTTGTAGCAATATTCGTAGCCTTAAAATAGTCATTCGGGGAATAAAATGTAACGACTTTAATGAACATTCGGAAAATTAGTAAGTCACTGGAATTTATAGGGTAAGGATGTCGGTCGCTATAACTTTCTTGTGTTTCTGTGCTTGCTTTACTGCCTGTGAATGGGGTATATTATATTACTCAAAATAAATGTGTCATCTCATGCTGCTTCTCCACTTGTTAGACTGACTCACTGACTGACCTTGCTGTGAAACGTGGCACTGGTTCTGGTAAAGAAAATGTATGAGGACATGTTAATAAATGGTTAAAAATATCATAAACGACTGTTAGTTTAATTATTTAAAAAAAAAATTTGAAGAAATAGTATTGTGTGGTATCAACACAATTATTTGAGGAAATAATGTTAATACGGTTATTTTAAAAACTTTTATTAATTTGGCTGATTGAGAAAATTATATAAATATGGCTACTTGAGGAAAACTTATCCAGATGGTTAATTGAAGATATATCAATATTGTGAGAAGTATTAATTTGGTTAATTGAGGCACATATAAATACTTAACTCTATTTGTATACGCCATTGGTAGACTAGAATAGACATTAATAATAATTAATCTTACCACAATTTGTTTAGATGACTATTCCCTTAAACATACAAATAAATCTCCTTGTTTTAAGAAATCAATCCTTATTTTTATGTTAGCAATCAATTTACTGTATAAAGATTAGATCTAACCCTTATGATCTAGCGGCCAGATATCCTGGCTACAGATCCAGAGGTCCCGAGTTCAATCCCGGCGCTTCCAAGATTTATCTGCGAGGCAGTGGGTCTGGAACGGGGTCAAATTCAGCCTCGTGAAGACAAATGAGGATCTACTTGAATAAAGAGGTCGCAGCTCCGGTTTGGAAAATTGATATTAACGGCTAGAGGGCTCTTTGTGATGATCACATGACACCTTCAATCCTCAAATATTAGCACTATTATCACTAAAGAGGGTTGCCGCTTGATCCTTATAGCTCGTTTGCCGGCTCACACCATGGAGTTTATTTTAGAGCTAGCTACTTAATTATAATAATATTAACTAAAATACGTATGGGATACAGGTGGTTGGCCGTGATGAAGAAATATCCAAATAAAATCATCTTCAAATTTGTTTATCCAACTTAGGAACCGTAATTTTACACGTCTCCCTCATGCTCCGCGAAAACCTCTCGACCCGTTCTATAGACATATTCTCGACCACTTGACCGTGCCATCGCTATATCCTCGCGTCTAGCAGTAACTCCAATTGCCCCAAGAGGAAGATTAATTTTGATTGGCTCATTCCCCTGTTTCCCCTTTTTCATCCCTTGTAATTTAATAACGCCTTTATGGCCGCAGACTGGCCGTGAACGTAATAGCACTTTCTCCCACAGTAAAAACATTAAGAACTGTTTATGAAGCGATTACAGCTGAGTGCGATGCAATGTGGTGGTCGCACTTCGCATTGCCGGGCATGAGCATGTTCTTAGTCTCCTCCGCGGAGGATTTTTTCTGCCCCCCCCCCCATCCCCTCCTCAAATCCTTATTCCACACAATTGTATTTTTCTTTCGTTCAATTATAAAGTGTTACCGAGTTTTATTAAGGTGTAAACCACATGAAGTTGTAATAAAGTTTGTATTTATTTATACCCGTGATTTTTTGTTCTGTACCTGCCTTCTGTGAAATTAAACAATAATTGTATAATCTATTTGTCCCTACAAATGATTTTTCTTCCATTTTCATAGAAGGTTATTTATTGTTTTGGAAACGGTACCATTAACATAATGTATACAGCTCAATTTCCAGAAGAAGAGCCTTTTAAAAAAATACAAACTTTTTTGTGACCAGCACAGATAACATTATAATATGTTGTTTATTTGCACCGCATCTTACCATCTGCGTATGCACTAATTACGCTAATATGTTAGGGATGAGTAAGGTTGAATTTAGAGGAAGTATAGCCGCATTTTCGTGGAGATAGGGTAGAAAACCATTTGGGAATAAAAAACACCCTCAGTATACCGGACCGTTATTGGAACCCTAATCTCACCATCATCGGCAGTCTAGTCCAGGGGTCCCCAATTATTTTTTATGGTGGTCTGGTTTAAAAACTCGACATTCTTCCGCGGCTCGGCAAAACTTTAACAGTGACTCAAGTTCAAGCCCTATAGGACTAAACTAATTCAAAAACGTGATTTTCTTTCTTTTTGGTTATTTTACTTATTTATTATTGCTAGCCTTACATGACTATTACCCGGCTACCACCGAAATATCATCATTTCTTTTGTTTATCATTATCTCCTCAAGGTCCTTAGAAATATCTCTGTGGTCCTGATGTGGACCACTGCTCTAGTCTATTGTGAGAGTGACGCCTTAAATTAGAACATTTGGCCACTGAAGCGTGCTACTGTGTTATTAATATTATTGCATAGGTAATAACATATATCAAAACACAAAAGTGACCGTCTGCAGATAATATGACATGACGTATGAATACGTAAAAGTAGCCTTTTCTACCTGTCAGACTCGTCCTATGGAGATTAAACCTTAGATTGTTAAATGAACACAATTTTATATAATGAGAAATCCAGAGAACAAAGAAATATTTTAAAACTTGTAGAAAGTAACGCTTCATTATGATTTATTGGCTAGAAAAGTCGATAGACCTCGTGGACAGAGCACCCATACCTATTAATAATGATGTCCGAACATCGCGACATCAGTTAAGTAAATTAAATTGATTAATTGATTATATCTCAATTATTATTAGTGAACATACATTTGATAGCAAATTAATAATTTAAGGCTTAATTAAAGGGTTACAAGTGGAGAGTATGTGTAGATAAGATGGAAAAATCACATTGATAAATCACATATGGAGAAATGATCCTTAGTAGACCCTATCGAGATAAGAACCTTGACTTACCTGTCACCGTAAATACTGTCTATTGAGAGCGTGATGCCTTAGACTATGAGACCATACTTATTCCAGGGAAAAATCGCCATCATTCACTAGAGAGAGGATATGAAACTATAATTTTGAAAAATATATAAATTAACCCTGAGGTTCGTTACAATATCCTCTTGGTCAGCCATCTCGGTCAGCAGCGGCTAAAATTCCAACCTCCTTCCTTGGAGTAAATTTGCCCCCTTCTAGATTTATTTTACTCCCTTCTTATATTCTTGAATTTGATAAATTAAAAACCAAATCAAAGTAGCTCCTAATGGCATCCAATTTTCAAAAAGGTCCCAGGTAGGACCACTTTAATTAGCTTATAAGGGCATCCAAATTTTAAGAATATTCTAGGGAGCAGGACTTTCCGAATAGCTTCTAAAGGCATTTAATTTTCCAAAAGGACCAGGCATCATGGATCACTTTAGATATCTTTCAGGGGAATCCAAATTTCAAAACTTTTCTGGGTGTGGGGATACCCACTCTAATTAGCTTCTAAAAGCATTTAGTTTTCAAAAACTCTTATGTGAGGACAACTTACACTAGCTTCTAGAATAATTCTATGGAGCCCCTTTTGCTTTAGGAGGGAAAAATAACCTCAAAATCATTTTTTGGTTAACTCCCCCCCTCCCCCATTCTCCCAACATAAATAAAATATCGCCACCACCGATACTGTTTGAAAATTTAAATTTATATCGCATGCTTTTCGAAGACAAAGTGACATATAATATAGGCTCTCTCTCTCTCTACACACACACACACACACACACACACACACACATATATATATATATACATATATATATATACACACACACATATATATATATATACAGCCATTAGTGAACTATCGACAACATTTTTAATAGTAAAATTAACCATTATATTCTTATTTATCATATAAAACACTACCCAAATATTCAATTAACAAAATTTAGAGCCATTTTCTAAAAATCAGCCAGTTATTTTATAAAATATCAAAAATTAGGGTTAGAATAAAAATAAAAAAAACCACTGGAGATGACTATATAACATCTAAATATCAAATGAGACCAAACTCCATCCGTTTTCGCTGTATACTGCAAACAGAATTGTAACACCTTTTTTTTTTTTTTGATCCGGAGAACATAAAACGTCAAGATTCATCATAATCTCGAGACATAAAATGTTCAAGATTACAACTCTTTCTTTTAAGTCATACTAGCGCTCATAACGTATTTATAACAGGGAAGATTCTTTTTTTTTTTTTTTTACGGACTTGGGATACGAACCCTCAGCTCCCTCGACGTATTCATCCCCTCCTCTCAACTTGGACGGAATCCTCTCTCCCCCTCTTTTCATTGTTAACAGTAATAATCGTTTAGTTTTAATGTGCGGAGCAGTTATTGCTAAACACTTTGCACGAAGTGTGACGTGTTTATTATGATTACATACCGACTCTTTATGTACACAACAATCTAGAAAACCCCGTGCAATAAAGGCACTTGGCAACGAGAAAAAAAATGACAAACATAAAGAAACCTGGATGGTCTATAGATAAATTAATCGTTTTTTTAATATATGCTTTAAAACATTTCTTTAATCGTCACTAGGCTTTACAGAGATAAATTAAATTTATAAAATGGTTCATTGATGATATAAGATAAAATAATAAGTGATTAAATCAAAGTGTGATCACGTGCAATGCGTTTTTTTATTCATGTGTTTTTCAGATGTTTTGAGAAAAGTGTTTATGTATCGGGTAAATTACAGATTTCATTTTCTTAGGTTTGCCTAAATAATAAATACGCATAAACACTTTTAAGTGTTTAATTTATTAAAGATAAATAAACAATAAACTGTAAGAAATAAATCAATTAATCTACGCATTCTTGACTCGAAATCGGGAAGCCGCCAACTGGACCGTATTCCCCCTTTATCTACTTCCCGGATCGGGATTTCTTATGCTACACCTACACCGGTGATTTCATGGTCTAAGGTGTCAAAGGGGACGTTCAAGTATTGCGTAAGTACATTTTTGGCTATTTTCAACCCCCTCCCCTACTCTGTAAGGGAAAAAAAGCAAACGCTATTCCCCCCTTACCCCCTCCGTCATACTTACATTATATTTGGTAACTTTTTAAAATGTGTTAACAGAAATAACCATTATTTTTTTTATGCAATTGTTAGTAATTATTAACGTAGTGGTGTAAATTAATTGTACAAAATAATCCACAATAATCACTGTTGGAAACTGGATTTAAATTTATTGTACTAAACAGGTAATATTAAAAAAGTTATGATTTTATTAAAAAATAATTTTAATCTACACTATATTGAAATTATAAAAAAAATATGATTAGTGAATACATGAAATAGTTCAGTAGTATAGTTATAAAAAATCTAAACTATTCTTAATCTGATGACCAAGGTCCTTCATTCCACGTCTCGACACTTTTAATTATTATGTATCCATTTGAGGTGGATGGGTCACTGGGACATTCTTACCCTTATCTTTCTTACGTAAGCATTGTTCAGATCCCCCCTCCCCCTTGTCAGAAAAAATAAGTAAATATTCCCTTCCCTCTAAGGTGCTTACGTAATACTTAAACGCCCCCCCAAGCTTGAAATAGACTACAGTAGATAGTTGGTTGAGGTTCGAACCTTGGCCAGTTGAACTGAAGGTGTATTTTCCCGCATGTGATTTATCACTGTATTCTTCCATTCTCTCTTCACGCCAATGCTGGTACACTTCTTCTAAACAACCTTACTTATCCTTCCCCCTTGGTATAAGTAATAACCTTGGCTGTGATTTCACTCATAAAAAAAATGATATCTTCAGGGTGTTGGTTCATTTCCTCATAATGTACAGTACACTTCGTTTACCCTGAAAGGTAACAAACTCACCTTCATTGGTTCCATTATGGTGTAGGTTATAAGATAGGACCATAGTCTAATCCTTCAAGGTAAGACTCCTTACTACCTTTCAGGGTAAACGTAGTGAACCTTCCTTGTCACGTCCTCTTAGACTAAAAATCAGCACATCAGGTTAATTTCAAAGTAAGTTCGGTTTATTTATAGACCTCATTCGTGGTCACGAGCGTTGAGTGGTTGCTTTTCAGATGATGACCCGACCGCGTCAGAGAAAGTTCTGTTTGAGGCCCGTTGGGTTTGTACGGTACATTTAGTGTGGGCGTAATGCGGTAACAAGTAGGGCAGGCTATAATGATATGGAATTATGCATCTAAATAATTTGTTATTCACATCTAAATTCAAAATTACGATATTATAAATATGAGCGGGTAGTAAGATTTATTTGTGTTAAGTTGCAAGGTATGGTGAAATCTTGCTGCGTCTCTGTTTGAAAAGCGAACTCAGTTTTGTAGTTAGAGACGCACCTGGATGACCACACCTTTCTTTTTTTTTTGGAAGTTTCGAGAAGGAGATGTCACTAGATATACCTATTTCAAAGTGCGCATCTCTTCACTTGCAATCCTGACGAGGAACCGTATGGGTCGGGTCTATGACAAATTTCACGTGCCGGGAATTAACATACACATACTACAATAGTCGGGTTTTTTAAATTAATATTTTACAACGTGTGAAATATCTAGCAAAAACTGTTTATCTACTTAAAATAAAAAACTATAAAAGACCAGAACTTTTAATTTATAAAATAAAACATTATTCCCTTTTGATTACCACAATACAGAATAGCAACCTTGAACTTAATTCAATAATTATGTAAAAATATCATACTAATTATGGCTAACGAACATTAACATATCAGGCTAACTCTTTTATACGTTACAAGGCACATTGGAAAACCTAAAAAATACCAGGATTTTTTTTGTGTCTAGAAAAAATTGGGCAAACACGGGAAATTTCACAAAAAAAAACTAAATAAATTCTAGAATATTTGTGAATTTGGAACAATAAACTGCGATATTAAAATAGAAAAAAAAATGAACTAAAGAAATAAGCACATGGATTCGAACACACTGTATATTACCCCTCCCAGTTTTATTTTTCTTCTTGGAACATTGGGCTGCCATCTAAGTGCATAATTTTATCCATTAATGTCAAATCATTCCGTTATAAATGCTGATGGCATGACTTAACAATATTTAGTTTTATGAAATGTGACATTTCATTCCTATGTACTATTCTCTGAAGATCTGGAAAAATGATAATTATATCTGAAAAACCTGAAAAATACATGGAATTTTGTTTTAACAATTTAGTGGCAACCTTGTGGGAGTACAAGGGATTCAAAATGTTAACACCTGTTCGTGTTATACGCCTATCTATTTATTATTCTAATTTACTAATATTGAGGAAAGTTGCATTTTAAAGTAACTGTGCTCGCATTTACGTGAAAAGAAAGCGAGAGAGAAAGAGAGTGGAAAACCAGTTAGGAAAAACCACCCCCTCAATACACCCGACCGAGATTAGAGCCCCGATCTCCCTGTCATCGGCAGTCCAGCGAGTTCCGCCTTTTAGACCATGCGGCCACCGAAAGAGGTGTTTCAATATTCCCTCCAAGTATGGCATAAGTTGTTAACAATATCGCTTGTGTTTAGTGATGGTTTGAAAACATTTTTTTAAATGTGATTGTTACAATACTCCTACCCATAAAATACTTGTTGGACACGCACATTATTTACTAGATCCTCTCTTGTGTGGTGCTTGGTCCACTGTTGCCCGGAGCTGCCTGCTATGACAACGAATACTACATGGCAGTGTGACTGGCCTCTCTATAGCCCCTCGTTCACACTCACATTAATATATTTTAACGATGTGAGAATGAAGTACTCTCCATTATTACGCCAATATGTTAGTTACAATCGTTAACAAGAGCGATAAAAGTATTGGAGAAAAAAACCCACCCATCTAGTTAAAACACCGAACCTTTCCCTCTCACCCTCTTCCCTTTGTTTTAAATCACACATGGGGTGGTAAGTTATTGTGTACCCACGAAAAGAGTATATGGCTTGAATAGGCTTACGGCGCTATTATTTACTTTTTTTATAGTAGAAAAAACATTCTTTTTCTATGTGTTGGCCTGAGTCAATTTAAATTAGCTGTACCCATAGTCAGTTATTTTTTTCCAGAGGGAACGAAGTAAAAGCTGTAAAAAAAAACCTCAACCGGGGAGAAATGTTATAAAGCTATAATCTGAAGGAATGTGTTTTAGGGCGCCACTTTACCTTTATGTAATCATTTTAATTTTTATTAATTGTCAATGAAGTTTTTGTGTTTCATAATGAAATTAAGCTTCTAGTAAAGAAATAAATATACTATGGGGACATTTTTCTTTCGTGTGTACTTCATAAATGTAAAGTCAAATTGACTTTTATTACTGTTGGTGTTCTTTTTTTTTCCTTATGCTGTTCATTTTTTTTTTTCAGGTAAGTTAGCTGAATCACTTGAGCCAATTTGGAGATTCACAGCAGGTATGTCTTGAACTATGACTTACAATAATTATTTATTTTTATATTTTTAATATTGGCATTTATTTTATAATATTAATATTGGCATCTTTCACAAAAACATTAACCGCTCCGGGGGCTACGCAGACAAGGGCGTCAGTTTAATTTATCATAGTTTATTGGGTACGATAAGGTCGAGTTCGAATACCTGCATATTTTACTAATCTTTTTTTCCTAGATTTATAGATTTGGGTGCATTTTCATGACTATATTATTCTCATAATTAACAAATTAATGTAAATATGTGGATAGTCAAAACGGGTTGTAGTACACGGAACTCCCACCCTACCCCCCCAAAAAAGCTAAATATATTTCGTATTATTTAACTATTAATTTTATTGTATTCAGATTATTTTTTTCACAAAATACAAATTAGGTAATTTTTTTGTCCAGAATCCAAGTACATACATCAAATATTTATGATAAATATAAGTATAACTGAATTGGTCGGTATCTTTCTTTTGCCACAGTAGTTCCTTATCAAACTTTTGTGTGAAAGTATTGTCAAACGTATCCCCTCGGGGAAATTAAGTAAGTAGTAAGGGATGTGTGAAGCACACACCTTCATCAACCCCGCCATGATAAGTTTGTATTGGACATGTAATTACTCGCACAAACACCCCGCGCGCCACGCCAGCCTTGTACACCTTCAGGCAAGTTATTAGGCGCCCTCTTTTATTAGAACGCCCTTCCCCCGCTCCTCCCGCCCTTCATTGTCTTGGTTTCGTTTGGACGTAATAATTCTATAGTATTCTATCTTTATTTCTATGCAAAGCGTTTCGACTGTAGGAATTTTGAACTAACATCTTTTAAGTTTAGAAAGAGAAACCCGCGGACCGCGTCTCACTATAGTTCCGCTCTTCCCGCATATTTTACACTACTGCGTTAGGCATGAGGATGGAACCATTTAGAAGAATTTGCACCCACACTTGCGTATATAAATACTAGAAGTCGTTTCTTCCCCGTAATATGACGGTCTAGCCTCGTTACCTCGGAAAACTAAAATATACACTTTTACAGGAAGAATAAACTACTATTCTTAAGACACCTTCAGATGCGGCCACTTAATAGCGCCACTTTTTGTGGCCGTCATCAGCAGCGAAGCCGACTATAATCATGTACTCAGACCTGAGACAGCGCCACTTCTTTGATTGTGTGTGAAAGCTCCCATTTGTATACAGTATTTGCAAACTGAAGCGCTCCTCTGAATGCATCCTAGAGTTCACTCTTTTCATTAAAAACCAAACTTCAAAACAACCTGAGTTTTTAAGGAGTCCCAATAATGTTCTGGACTATCTCGAAGCCGAAAAGAGCACAACAAATTCCCTCGCCTCTTACCTATAGTTAAACAACAATAGGTAAAGTGCATCAAATAGATCGGCTGAAAATTTGACCTAATCAGGATCCCATGCAACATTAGTGTGTTTATTTTCGAGCTCTATATTATTTAGATCTACTTGAACAATTTGAGGTCACAAACAATTTCAGCTATTTTCAAACTTATGTTGATATTAGGCTTGATTACAATAAATATATAAATAAGAACTGAGTTAATACTTTGTTGTATTGGATATTTCTTTAAGTAAGTTACCAAGCAAGATGGGACTGAGGCCTGTGTCAGTCCTTCGCGTTATAGAAGTAAAACATAAGCACTATGTAGAATTTTGTATAAACCTAAAATTAATAGTGTCAGCATAAAATAAATTTAATTACTCAAGGTGGGAATGGTGGGAGGGGGTGCGAGAAAAGGGCAAATGTTCTTTCAATTTTTATATCAATTTTTTTGGGTCAAATAAATCAGTTTATTGCTTCAGTACAAATATAGAGTTTAATTTTCCTCACATAGTAGTGATATCAACAGTTGTTTAATATCTGTCAAGGGGGTCCTGCCATTTAATAATAATTTTTTTCCTTAATTTAAAGAGATGGTAATCTAATGCCGTTATGCTCATGATAAATATTCAACAACACTGTTGATATCACTATGTGAAGAAAATTAAACTCTTATGTTTGTACTGAAGCAATATTTTATTTATTTTGGCCAAAAATATTTTTTTCGATAAGAACTACAAAAACACTGGAATTTCTCTCATTCCCACCTTGAAGTTGGGAGCCAGTTATTATTTTCCAGTTCAAATTGATTTTGAATTATGTATTGGTTTAGCTTTGAAATGAGATGAAATTATATTTAGCTAAACATATTTTAATGAAAATGTATATACTTTTAGACTACATTTTAAATAACTATAAGTAGAATTAAAAATGTTCATGCTGCAAAATAAATGTTATTCACTTTTATCTGAGAAAATTTATTTTGGCAAAACCAAAAGCGCATACCTATTAAGATCCTTTTTATAGTTTCTCTCGACCCCTAGGAGAGAGAAATATTGAGATCATAAAAAAAATCAAATTCGAAATGTTGATAAATGTCAACGTTTCATAATCATTTGAAACATAAAAAGTGATTTTCGCGATGCTTTAGTCTTTGTGTCTGTAGCTTGGTCTAGAGCCGAAATATTCTTTCTAATCAGACTAAAACTTAGTATGTAGGGTTTTATAAGGTTTTTGTAATTAGATATCTGACCCTAAAATTAAGGATACCGAAGTTTTTACTAACGGAAAAAAATATAAAGAATATATATTTTTTAAATCCACTCTAAATATTTTGTATCTAGGCACTGTTTAACATTACAAACCAAATGGAAATTCTGGTTTTCTTATGAAAATGACTTTGAGGGTACCTGACACAAGCGGAAATTTCCAATCTAAATCATATCTCCGAAACTATTTGGGATACGAAATGAAAGTTGTAAAGTTGTAGTACTATTAAAAATATATAAAGCTTTTATTTGAAATATATTTTTATAAAAGCAATATTTTCCGAGCTATAAGCAAATATATTTTTTTAAATTATGGTCTGGGAAATGGGGAGTTACGCTCTTTGGAGAACAGAGGTGCTACCTTTTTCACTGTATTTATCTGTAACAGTGTATATTATTTCATTTATTTTCTTTGGTGGAATGTGCTCCTTTTTTTCCCACCATGTTTCTTAAACAATGTCTAGTATTTTATTTTGCAAATCTTTCTAGTTTTAAGACCATATGTCTCGATTTTTAGATAAAGGAGGGGGAAAGTCTGTGCGATACACCGTACAATTTATTAATATTTATTTACATTTATTGAGAGCTGCGTTTAAAAACACATACCTAAATTAAATACGTGCGTGTCAATAATTTTTTTAATCTCACAAATTAAACACCACACAGATTTTTCTGTAACACCAAACGTAATAGTAATTAAATTGTGTTAACATTTATTTTGTCGATACAAGTATTAGCCCACGAGGCAATCTTGAGGAATAAAACTATCAAATGTTATCTATTGAAAGTGAAGTTTATGTTGGGACTCTATTTGAAGTCTCTAACTCAAAATCAAGGAATAATAAATGTGTATATTCAAAATAGTTTTATTAATATAACATGTAAAAATTACATTATAGCTTATTATACTCCATCTACGGTAGGAATGTAGGTAGATGACAGCTAGTAGAAGGTTATTTATTGTAAACATTGTCTGAAATTCACTAATGTCAACCTATTCGGAAATATTTTTTATTTGCTCAGTAGTACTATATTGTATAAAAAAAGTTTTATCAAACGTTTCTAATAAAACTTTCAGCCGATGTTTTAAATAAAGAACCTTATGCTAGCTACATTCCCACCTTATATAGATTCTGTATAGTCCACTTCTACGTTAATATAATGGGTGCTAAATTCCATTTTAATTATTCATACATTAATTTTCTCGTTCAACCAAAGTTAGAACAAGTTTCAATCAAAATTATAATACTAATAAATTCATAGAAAATTAGGCCTATATAAATTAATTGCAAAAATTGGTGGGGTTTTTTTCCCTCACAATAATATTAGGAATGCCAAGTTGACGGTAATTTTACTATTCAGATTTCTTCTATCTTAATCTAGCGGGTGCTAAGATGATATTTGATTTTCACCTGCAGCCACAATCTCCCCTACGAACAATGGTGTTGCGGGTGACACGTCACGATTAAAAGAGAAATAGATTTTCTGTCGTGTTCAAACCCTGTGAGAAGGGCCTCTTCTTCATGAGTCTTCATCTCACTACTCCGTTGTTTTGTTCCAAACACTCTTTTGTCTGTGTTTCGTTTGTGTTAGTTTCTCTTTACAAATTTTCTTTCGTCTTTGTTTCCTCTTTCCCCTCGATGAATTCCTCTATATTTTACTCTTTTTTTTTGTTTCATTAACTTCTCAGTGCGATGTTTTCTCTACCTCTGTTCAATTGCTTTTTTGTGTGTTTACATTTTACTTTTTAGCATCGTTCAACGACGATTGTGATAAATCGCGAGGTGTTACACCGAACGAAATTTAATTACTTTCACGACAACAATTGGCATTCAATGCTTTGTTCTTGTGTTTGGAACAAGCTCTTTGTTGTTTAGAAAAGGATTAATGTATTGATTAAGATATTTCTAAGAAATCCCTATTGGAGACTCAGTTCTAGCTGCACGAATGAGAACATCTTCATAGATTATAAGTTAATTAAAATTTATATACTTTTAACACTTTAAATAGACTACTACCCATCAGAGCTATCCCCCCCCCCACTTAATTACATAAATGGGGTACGGATAAAGAAGGTAGAATCCATACAAAACGTAACCGCATTTGCGTAGTGGAAACTAGAGGGGGCATTTAGGATATATACGTCATTATACCCAGCCGGTATTTTAACCTCGACATTCTCGTAATCTTGTAACTAAATGTCCATCAACGTGGGTACTAAATGCTACTAAACTGGTGTCAATGCTGCAGATTTAGTTTGAACAGCGAAGTATTTGGATTGTTATAATACCTTCTTTATTGGTACTTCTTCTAAATCAATTTGTTTGTCCGTTCCAATTCTACTTTCATTTAGTTTATTTAAATATATATAGTGATTCTCTTCAGTGAATCCCTGTTCTCTTCACTTTCCACCTTCTCTTTTGGGATTCACCTCAGTGTTGATAAACAGCTCAGTAGGCGGTTATAGGGTTGTAAAGTGTGAGAAGGGGGAGGGAGGGGTGTGAGGGGGGAGAAATCTCTCCCAAACACCTTTCCTCTCGCTGCGTAATCCTCACCGCCCAAGGGTAAGACTGGGAGGGGGATGAAAAGAGGGTGGTTCCTTGCGAGAGGAAAAACACTGGTGACACCTCAAAGTGACATCCAATTTCCAGCGCGTCATCCAAGTCCCCGATCCTTGACAAAAGACTGCCGCAGGCCGCTCGTGCGAGAGAGAGAGAGAGAGGGTGGTAGGGATTCATCATCCGTGCGAAGGTATTAAGAGTGGGGTGGGGGGATGGTTTTGGTGGTGCTGATTGTGTGGAAGAGACAGGGGAGAAGGATTAGGAGCATTCATACGCACCTTTTCCCCCTTGGGGAGTTGTTTTCTCTGAATTTCTCGCTCTCACTGGCTGACTCTCTACCCTAACCGCAGAGATGATCCCACTGTTTAAACTGTAATTCACTACTATGGAGAAATGGGGAGGAAAAAATATTCCTCATTTCCGTTTGTTGAGACTGGGCTTAAAGCTCACCTTTTATATCCTGTTCCCTTTGTTAAGAATGATTCTAGTTTTAGTAGAGCAGAATTGGAGGGATTGGGAGAGATTATAGACTTCTATTGTTTTAGTCCTATATTGAATTCGTTGGAGTATTAAATAATGATGGACCTTAGTAATAATGTAATTAAGTTTACATACGCTTTTAACGTCACTGTCCAAACCGGGTTGAATCATATCACACAAGAGAGTTCGTTTGTAGGGCCATTCAGAAATGAACGGGAAACCCACACCTTCAAATAAAAGTTTTTATTTGACAACTAATCTTTTGCGACTATTTGCTAGAGTATACTTTTCCAAATAGAACATAAAAAGGATTCATTTTGTGATAAAATAATGTGAGATTTTATATTTGGTGATACATTTTTTGTTTGAAACTCACTATGCCCACACCTAACACTACGCTTTAGCGTAGTTCAATAAAATCAGTTCAACTTCAAAAATGTATATTGCAACCCAAAGGAAAGTGAATGTTTTTTTTTGAATAAAAAGTTGAACTTCATTTAAAAATCAATAAACGTAAAAGAAGTTTGCCTTGTGCAGCTGTCCGCTGGTATGTACGGTGTATGTAGGAATGGAAACACTTTACAGGTTGCAAATTCTAACACATTGAGCACATTTTTGTATTCGCTTCTTCCACTATCACAATAGAAACACATTAAAATTCATTCTAATTAGATAACTCGTAGTAAGACTTTTCTTCGAAAATGTATCAAAAACTTGGGTCAACCTGATAATGAAGGTTTATACACCCCTGTTTGGTAACACAGACCTTTGAAGAAAGAATATTTGCGCGTGCAGAACCCCACACCGCTCTCCCCTTCTCTCTCTCGAAATATCCACCTCTCTTACTTCTCCCTGCACTTTCTGTGTCTACGTGAAGTTTGGATTTGATCTGCTTTCCGATAATCCACATTGAAAGCGGAGTAGTAGCAGTTGGTTTTAGGTGTGGTCCATGTTTGCTCAACAGCTTCCCTACACCACTTTCTCTGTCTTTCTCCCCTCCCTGTGTGTGTGTATATGCCCGGACGTTTTGCCCATACCTTTCTCTCTCTCCCTCTTTGTTTTGTGGTTACTGCGATGATTCTATCCATTCAAAGATACTCCTTCCTGCCAGCGCCCAGCTCGTTCTACAATTCAAATGGAGGAAAGGAACAAAATCTCTCTCTGTCCTTACCCTCCCTACTCCTGAATTTTCAGGTGCGGACTCTCCGGGTTTCCGCAGGACTGTCTGGAATATTATGTATTCTCTGGTTCCCAAGGATTGAAGGAGCGTAAAGACCTCTTCAACCGTCTGTTATCCGGAGCTCTCCGTGTTTGTTCGTTGGGTCCGGTAACATGTGTAGTACTCCTCCGCGAGACATCTCCACGTGAGGTGTTTTCACATACCTCTACGATACTTTGCCGTCAAGGATTAATATGATAAATAAATCTTATAAAGTTTAAGTCAAAATGTTTATTTTTAAATTATAAAATGGCTTCCGATTTGAGTTGTATTCTGTTTAACAGATATTATAAAAATATATGCTTAGTACTTGGAATGTGGAAAATTGTTTAAATCTAAAACCTCTCTCAATGCTTTCTTAACATAGGTAAATGAAATCATGGGAAAAGAAAGATGTGAACAAATAAAATGTATATTTTTATAGTATATATATTTTAATTTGTGCAGGCCTATTCACAATATTCGATTTATATTAATCCTGAAATACTTTTTAATCAAAGGTTTAGTTCAAATTATTTTTATGCTATCAGATTTACAAAGTGTCACTATTAAGAACAAATTAAAACCTCTTATTCTGAATGGGCTGGATTCGAATTTAATTTATAGTATCAACCTGAACTACGTTTATTGTGTTTGGTTCATATATGGTTGTTCTTCCATGTTCTTGGTAATGTTTGCATACTGGAGAAGGGCTGGTGCAGACCGCTACCTTTTGTAATTGATACTAGCAGGAGGTAAAGATGGTGGGAAGATGGGAGAGGGTGGCACAGAGAAGAAGGAATGGGGTTTGGTCCAGCAGGAAGGGATTAATTTAGTAGGGGCCAAGCCCACGGTCGGTGCCTGACCGAGAATTGGACTCCAATGAGATGTCTCCATTCCCGCTCGCTGCGGCCGGACGGTAAGCCCTGCATCGTCCGTTGCTACACACACACACACACACACACACACACACACACACACACACACGCATTCACACAACTGTTCAAACACCAGGAGCTTATACTCTCTGGAAGGTGCCAGTGTTTGAGACTCGGAGAAGAAGAGGGTACTTAAAAAATACAGTTAGTAATGGTTTGGTCGGAGCGATTCAACATTCATTTCCACAAAATTGTTGAATCACGTCAAGATTACTTGGAGGGGTGATCCAAATTCTTCATATTGATTTGAGAAACGTTCTGAATTTTTCCTTAATAATAGGTTGTTTTTTTTAAATTGTCTTTTTATCAGTGAGGAACATTGACAAGATTTCATAGGTGAAAAAGAGCAACGTGAAGTGGATAAATATTGACCGTTGATGGCAAAACTTCAATATGGAAAACAAAGTTTTTGGCCCCACTTATTATTGAGACGTTCCAACTTGAACATAATATGTCCAACATAAAACACCAATTCTTCATTGTTTTTCATTAAATCTGTAGTGTGGAAGTAAGTACATTTTGGGGGTTGGTACATTCATAACTAAAATAAGTGGTTTAAAAAACGTTCATTACATTAAAAGAGTACTATTTCATTACAATTGCGATGTAACTACAAACGGCACACGTTGAAAACCTTGCTAAAGGATTAGTGACATCTTTCCCGTTTTCTGGTGTGAGTATAAACTCTGAAGAGTGAGTGAGTGTGCGTGTGTGTGTGTGTGTGTTTGACAAATGGAAAAGGAGAAAGATATATTTTTCAAGGAAGAGACACGAGAGAAAGGAACGAGTTTAATGTGTGGTTAAGCCTCAAAAGAGAGAAAGTTCTTTTCAACTCGACTTTAATTCACTTTCTGTGTCTGGGGTTTAGGTTAACATGGGTTGTCATTGATGCGTCGTCTTATTGGATGGACCCCATTCCCTCACACCCGAGCTATTTCCTTCCCTTATAGCACGTTTTAAACTCGAGGTTCGATTAGGTGGGAGTGGTGAAGGGTGGGGGGTTGGAGGTCACTTTGCTTTCTGGCTCTTAAAAAAAAAAGAGAGAGTGAGAAAGATAGTGTCTCCCGAACGCCTGTCTGTCTTCCATCAGTACGGTAACATAAGGAAAGTCTTATCGAGTCCCGTAGTAGACCACCGAGGTCCGATTCATCCGTCCATCTTTGAGGGGGAAAAAAGTCATAGATCTATCCTGGTTTAAGTAAGTTTGTTTCTTTAGGGTTAAAAAAAAAAGTGTGAATATGTACTATACGTATGTGGTCAAGAGTATCTAAAGAAAAGTCTTATTTTCATAAGAAGACCGTTATTTGAACACCGGAAATTCATATTGCTTTATTGATGGGAAAGAAGGATTACAGTTGCATTTACATTCTTAGTCCGTTTAATTAATTATGTACCCACTTCAGGGGCCGAATGGTCTAAAGCGTCACTCTCGTGTTCGTGTTACACTGGCCTACTGATTACGGTAAGGTCAGGGTTCAAATACCTGTTGGGTCTACTTTGGGGGGGGGGGTTGTTCCTAGATGGTTTTCCACTCTCCTTCCACACAAATGTGGGTAGGTTAACTCGAAAATGCTTATTTCCTCATCCCTACCCCATTAGAATAATAACTATCATATACGCGTATAACCTGAACAGGGAGTATGACGCGGTGATAAATAATAATAATAAAAAAAATTATATAGAAATCCAGAAGGAAGTATTATTGGAAGCTTTTGATAACTTTTTAGATGAACTTTATAATTAATAAACCAAATAATAAATATTACTGGACTACCAAGTTTTAACGACCTTCAACTATGTTTTTTTCATTTTTCACTTCTTTGGGTTGTTTAACGTGCCCTTTTTGAATTGACTGATTATATCAGCACACGACTTATGAAATAACTTAAATCTAGAACAGACACAACATCCATCCCCCTGTCCGTTAATTCATAACTGTGAATGGGGAAACTCACATTTCACCAATGATAAATTTTTCGGCCATGCTGGGAATTGAACCGGAGACCTTTAGCTCAGTAGACAGACAAGCTATCGCCTGAGCTAAGGTATTGGACTTTAGCATTGTGGGTGGTTGAACGTTGGCTTTCTATAAAAATCAGGGTTTACATGTAGTTCCGTGAACAGTAGACCTCATTCCCTCCATGTTCTTATCGTCACTACTTATTTCTCTTTGGATTTAATTCGATATTTTCACTTTATGATCATGTAAGACAGAAAACAAATTAATACAACATTCCATAGTAAATTAAAATCACAGAGAATAACCGTGGTTCACGCTGTTTAAGACGTCAGACAGACAGACGAAATGCCAAATGGCCAAGTTAAAACAGAACCTCGGTTTGCTTGGTCAACAATAAAACAGTACTGGTGCTATATCGACTCTTTCTCACGCCAACAGGCACGCGGATTAAATGTTAAGCTCATCTAGTTTGGTTTGTCGGTGATGAGGTCGGGGTTCAAATCCCGTCTGGGTGTAGTGAGGGAGGTTTTCACCTAAATGATTACCCTCTCTCCCACCTCGTAAATGTATGTACATTTCCTCTTTAAATCTATTCACCCCTTTCCTCATATCTATCTCCTTAGCGTATTTAAAATAAGTATAGGCTCCGGATGGGTAGTAAGACGCAAAGGGGGGAGGAGGAGCATACTTTTCTAGCACATGGGCTATTTAACGGCTCAATCCAAGAGGTAGAAATGAGAAGGATAGTTCAGAGGAAATACACCCGCGCCAGCCTAAAGTGGAGGTGGTAAAACCATAGTACTAAATAGCATGTGGAAAATTACCTCAGATTCCCCCGATCAAGATTCGAGCTGAACCCGCTTCGGTGGCCGCGTGGTCTAACGCGCTACTCTCGCAGTAGATTAGACTGCCGATGACGGGGAGATTGAAGTTCAAATCTCGATCGGGTGTACTGAGAGGTTTAAAAAAAAATTGTTTTCCACTCTCCCTTCAAGCAAATGTGGGTACACTTCATCTAAATTTGACCTTCCTAATCCCTAAAACCATTAACGTTATTAGTACACAAGCTTATAACCTGAATGGGTAGTAAGACGCGGTGTTAAAAAAAATTGAGCCCCGACCTACCCTCCACCAGCAATCCCGCTTATTGCGAGATTGATACCTTAGACCACGTGACAACATGTGCTGGAGAAATCAGAAATGTGTTGAAATGTAATGATTTTATTTTATGATTTAAACATGAATACTCTTGAAATGAATACCTTTATAATCAGTATTTCTCACTGAACGTCCAAAAACTATCCAGATAGGCCCTACAGAAATATTATTTCTGTGATTTTTTTATCACCCTGTCTTACTACCTGTCCAGGTTGGTTATACGCTATGTTTAAATTTTGAGTGTGCCAATAAGTTTATTTCTGGTAAATCAATTTCTAGAAGGAAATTAGTGTATTGAGCAGAACTGTCTCTCTTCCACCTCTCTTCATCACCTACGCCCCCCCAACTTTCAAGCGACATGCACTCTCTTATCTCTTGGTTGTTAAGACCCCCCCTTCATCCCATCAACTAACCTTCCCAAGTCCCACGCACCCCCTTCCCACACGCCCTGGCCGGCCCACGCTTCCGACACAATTCTAATGGCAATCGATTCTACAAGATTTTTTTGTGAGGAAGGAGGGGGAGGAAGTTGTAGGACACTGCATGTCTTTCAAGGTTTAGCTAAAGTGGGGGAATCAATGTTTCGGCTTTCCATTACAGATCCAAATAAGTTAGTGGAAGGTTGAGAAGGGTGTGAGGGAAGGTAGGAGTATTTGCTTTTTCTCTCACTTTTCATCGGATGGATCTGAATTCAAAAATAAAGCAATTTTCTGGATTTTATTTAAATTTGGTTTGACGTACAGTGTTAGAAACATGTTCTATCTTCTAATATTTTTCAATAATTATTTATAATAAATAATACGTAATAGACCTACCTACCTACCTACCTATTATTTTTTATACATCTATTAATATTTTTATTTTTATTTTTATTTTAGGAAGAATATTTGGATTTTAACAATAATTTGTATTTAAAATTTTTTCAAGGAGGAGGCTATTTACTTCAATTTAAACTTACCGTATGACAGGGAGGGGGGGTAGGAGGGGTTCTCAGCTGTGGCCGAGAGTTTTCACGTGGGGGGAATGAAGGAAAAGTAATAAACATATCGGATGAGAACTTAAAAGTTCTAAATTTTAAAATTAATATTTTATTAATTTGAATTTAAGTACGACTTAGTGCAACGTAAATTATATTCACTAAATATTAAGTAATATAGAACCAAACATATTTATTTAGTTATATTTATTCCTGGGTCTACAGCCAAATTGATTTGTTGAATTTAGTTCAAACTTGACATTTAGATGTTATAAGGTCATATCTTGAAATCAAATTGGGATCTTGACTCTAATTATAATACTAAGGGTTTGACCTATTTTGGAAAATTCGAAATTTGTCTGAATATTGCTTGAATTATTTTCTTATAGATGGGCATCTATGAGGTGTTTTACAGGAGTAACATTATATACTTGTTTTTCGGTGAAAAAATCATTCATTTGTAGTTTACCGATACTGAATTTTGAAATTTGGAACTGTTCGTCCTCCGCTTCCGCCCTCCCCCTTTCTCATTGCCTTACATAATATATCTCTCTCTTTCTTGGCGTAGCTTTGCCAACATGCATCCCTTTCATTTTCAATGTTTTCTCCCCTATTTTCCACCTTATCTTCTTCTTTTTTCATCTCTTAACCCCATTCTCAGTTCCGTCTTCCCTGCAGTCTGTTGAGTACAAAATCCAATTTTGGTGCGTCTCCTTGGACTTGCCTTGTGTTTGAGGTAGTCTCGACGCCCGTGTGTGTGTGTGTGTGTGTGTGTGTATGTGAGCGCTAGTTTCAATTTGGCGGAATGCGGTGGACAGGTGAAACACTGAGGCTTTCCGGGGAGGGAAAAAACCCACCAAATCTGCTGACAAAGCATCACACGGAAAGGTTCTTTCCCACCCTTTTTTTTTTTCTAAGTTGCATCCTTCCTCTGTTGAAACATATCCACATTCAGTTTTATATGTATATCCCCTCCTTCTCTCCTCAGTCGTTCCTCTATCCTTTCCCCACCCCAGCCCCCCTTCTTCACCGCCAACAGAACGAAGTGTTGAGTGCGAGAATTCGATTTTGGGTGTCTCGAGGGGGGGGAGTGCCTCGGCTCCCAAAGACGATCAGTTTGACACATCTCAGGGAACTGAGGTGTCATATAAATGAGCAAGAAGGGCCTAAGCGGCAAACACTTAAGATAATAGTCTCCAAACAAAACGTGACATCAATTTTATTAAATTACTGAATAAGTTTTTTTTAGTAACAACAAATTATACCTTTATTTTTTCTAAGCATTTTAATGTTAAGTTCGAATATTTGCTGTGTACATTATAGGGGTGTTTTAAAGTTTTGATTTATATATGCGATTTTCCCACTCT
>CABFWO010000943.1:107349-150579 GCA_902155825.1 Timema genevievae | reverse complement strand
GTCCTACAAGACGTAGCCTTCAGGCACACTCTAATATGGAGAGAGAAAATAAATAGGCCCCCGTATAGGACAGTGTTGCTGAACCTGTGAGCCTTAAGATAGAAAATAAGTAATATAAATTTATTTTAATATTTTCTAGGGGTGTGCGAATATTTCTAATGAGAAGATTTTCGAATCTAATCGAATGATATTTATTTATGAATTTAAATAATCAATAAATAAGAATGTAAATATAAAGAACAAAGTTTTTACTAGAATTCAGAAGAACACCAAATTAACTGATCACCTTGATACATTTTTATAGCGTATCTTTGATGCCGAACATGCTACAATAATTTCATGAAAAATTGTTGTTATATTAAATATATTTTTAATATAAGGTATTTTTTTATTTAAAAGATTCACAATTAATACGTTAGTGAATAGAGGGTTACTGTGGATTCACGCTTTCGCCGAAAAACAAGAGCAGAACACAAACGGGGTCACGTGACGAGCTCTAAGCCAATCACAAGATTTCCGCCTCATCGGCACGAGCTATTCTGCTGAATTTCAACTTATCTCTACCTTGTACGCTCTGCCTGAGATATTCGGCACAGGAGAACCAATCAAATCTCAAATCCGTCGATGTATTGGATTGTGCCACGACACAGAGCTATAATTTGAAAATATAAATCGGGAGAGTGATCTAAAATATAAGTTGTCCACTAGAAAATGGAATATTTTGATAATCAGCTGTTTTAAGATTGCTTTGCAATGCATCATGGGTCAACATACAGCGTGTGAATTGCTACGCTACTCAAGCAGATTCTGCTTTCTATTTTTGGCGAACGTGTGAATTAAGCTTTAGGGCAATTTCTTGACACAATGAATATAAGATATTCTTGAGACATGGTGTCTGCCAATCAAAGTATTGAAATAATTCATAAGGTCATAAAGTGTACCAGAATGTTTAAAACTAAATAAATCACAAAGTTTTTATAGGCTATAATCTTGTACATAATCAAGCACAAGTATATTTTTATACAAATAAAATAAATGTTACCAAGTAGGGGTACAAATATTCCATATAATAATTAAATACACCCACAAAATTATCGAAGGACAGATTAAAATAATCAGGTTTGCCATGGGTTTTTTAGGAAATATATTTATTTATACTTCTAAGAATTCAATATTTGAGTTTTGAATAGTAATAGTTTGTGAGATAACATTCAAATTTGTTCATTTAAAACACAGTGTTTTATTCTAAGAAAACAGATAATTTTTATTTCCATTTTTATTAGAGCCCCTCTACTATTTAAAATAATGTAGGCATACTTGTGTCCAAGTAACTAAGAGTGATTTAACACAAATACAAGAAATCCTGGTTATATTCCACTGATATCAAATGATCATTCGATGGTCAAATGATCTAAGACGCCAATCTCGCAATAGACCGGACTGTTGATAACAGGGTTGGAATCCCAGTTGGGTCATGGGTGTAATGAGTGAGTTTTTTTAGTAAATGGTTTTTCAATCTCCCTTCACTCAAATGTTGTTACACTTCCTCTAAATTCAACCTTTCTCATCCCTAAAACATTAGCGTAATTAGCACAAATAGGCCTACGTATATCCTGACCTGGTAGGGAAAGGTGGTGACAAAAAGTTATTTTAAAAATAACAGCTTTAATAAATCTAAGTTGACTAAATAAAAAATGAGACTATCACTCAAACTAAAAAAAAATTTATTTAAAAAAGTAGATAAACTAGCTTGAATGTAACCATATATGTATAAGCCAACTATAAAAAAAAAGTCACTCGGACAGTTGACTATAATTTCGAATATGTTCTCGTAAAAAAAATCTACCTTATTAATTGTTCGGCTCGTCAACTTGTGTCAATCATGTGTGTCGATTTCTGTCTCATGTAACAGTGACACGCGGAACATGTCCCGAACAGCGCGTAAGGTAACCTCCCCCCCCTCCCCCCTTTTCCATCCCTTTTATTCCGTATCAGTTTGGAAGGGAGGAATGATCCCTCAACCCACCAACCACTACTATATTGAATCAATATGAACGTCACCTCTTGCTGTCGTTTCGTTCAGTGAGGTAGGCAATAAAATACAGGTCTCTCCATCTCTCTCTAGTCTCGATCACCTTCCAAATAGCAGCAGTCAGCGAAAGTGACAACACCGCGTGAGGGTTTTAAAGGGGGGAAAGAAGGGGGTGACATTAATCTTTTTTTATTTGACAGGAGACCGACAACGGTATGAACAGTACAGTCTACCCACCCTCCCCCCCCGCGGTTAATGGAGTGGGGATGAATGTGGGTGACCCCGGTTTAACTTGAGGTGGAGGGCCTCGAGGTCGATTCTTTGGAGGGGTTATGGGGTCAACTGAGGTTTTGTACCTCCACGGGACTAGGGGAGAGCCGAGTTCTTACCTTCAAAGATTGTGTATAATGTTTAGTTTCATTTTATGTATTTTATTTATTATCTGTACGGGTTACACGTACTTGTACTAATTACACTAATGTGCTATATATAAGAAAGGTTAAATTCAGAGGAAGTGTACCTGCATTTTGGGGGGAAGAGTGGAAAACCATTTAAGAAACACCACCCTCAGTACACCCGACTGGTATTAGAACCCTGTCTCCCCGTTATCGGTAGTCGAATCTATCGCGAGAGTGACGCATTAGAACATTCGACCACCGAAGAAGGCAATTTATTATTATATAACTAGGGGCTGTGACCCCACTTAAAGTGAGCTCCGAATCCCTCGTACTTACTCCACCTGTTTTTGCACTGAGCTAGGTTTAAACACCTTGATGAGCCTTCCGACCGGGATTTGAACCAAGAAGGTACCTCTGGGTTGAACGAGCAACGTTTTAAGGCATATCGCATCGGTGACCTTGGACAGTGATTGAGGACCACACACGTGGAACAGAGAGCCTACATATAGTTGGAATTGGTCAAATGGAGACAGAGTGGGGATAACACATCTCAGGTACAGTTTTACCCTGGCAAAACTCCACGACACGCCACTGGGACTGATTTAACTTAAGATCAAACTCTTATTTAAATGGGTTAAGCAAGACAAGATAACAACTTAGCCGAACAAAAATTGTCTTTAAAATACTCTTCTAATTATAGAAATACCTAAAGATTCGGTAATGATAACATAATATATGATCCACTAGCCTGCCAATGACGGGAAGATAGAGGTTCGAATCCCGGTCAGGTATACTAAGGATGTTTTTTCCTAAATGATTTTCCAGATTACATCCATGCAAATGGGAATACACTTCCTCCAAATTCAATCTTCCTCATCCCTAACACAGCGTAATTAGTGTATATGCGTATAGCCCGAACGGGTAGTAAGACAATGTGCTACTTTATATATGTATATATATTTTTTCCACACCTTAGCTCAGTCGGTAGCGTCTCTGCCTGTTATATTAAGGGTCCCGGGTTCGATTCCCGGCATGGCTAAACATGTATAATTGATGAATGGGTTTACCCTTTCACATTGATAAATTGATGGCCAGGAACTGGATGTTGTGCCTGTCCTTGTCTTAAGTCAGATTATAAGGCATATTAAGCTACGGCAGCCTAACCAACCAGTAGTTGAAAATATATGGCTTGAATAAAAATTTGACCCAGGCCATGGGCTGGTAACAGTAATGGCTGTTATATATAACCATATGATCAAGTAATTTTCAAAAGGATCTAATATTGCAAACTTTTTTCTGAAAAATTAAGTAACCAAGCAATTTTTTTCTAAAGTGGACTATATTTTACTCGCAATGTGAATCGAATAAAATAAAATTATAATTATAATAGTTTTAATACTAACTTTAATCTGTCAGTAAATTTTTATTTTCGTCATACTCAAGTTCATTAGCGATACATTTGACTACTTTAACAGACTGCTAACACAATTGCTTTCGTGGCCAGCCTGTATATAGCCGTAAAGACTTATCAAATTAAATGAGATTGGCACGGAACGAATGTTTATTGTTTAAGTTATAGTTTTTGTAGTGCGTTTTGTTGGTTAAATTAATAAAACAGTATATATTTAAATTACTATTTATTATATTGATTTTCTTCTGGTATTTACCTTGATACACGTCACGTGTTTTGGATAGTGTGATAGTAGCCATCAACAGATTTATTGTAAATTACCAATATAAATTTCTTAGCTCCGTCATAGAGGACAAATTTATAATTTATTTAATTTAATTACTATTAATTATGACACCTTTCATTATAACAATTAGAACCGCGGCAATTACCCTAATGGCTAACGTGAAGTTCTGTCGAATAATTTATAAAACATGACTCCCGAGAGTTGACACGAGAACGTCCCTAGCTCAAGCGAGTTAAAAACAAGAGTGGCGAGCCTTTCTTCAGCCGACTAACCTGATGGTTTGAAATTACCCATGAAAACACTCCCATTGGTCCTCATGATCAAACATGGGCCAAATAACTGTCTTCCTGTATTGTTAGTTGTAGTACTTTGTATAGTCCAAAACAAGAGACACAAACCACCCCACCTGAAGCTTTTATGGCGCTATCTGCCGGTCACTCTCACAATAAGGCTAGCTATCAGGCTATTTACCTTGCACAAAACCCATTACTTCCTACAAGTTTGCGTAAATATCTTATTTTCTATAATTATTAATAAAAAATTGCAGCAAGACATGGCCTATACCTGTAGGCACGCGTTCTGATTAGAAATTGACTGAAAGGAATTCGAGTGCCAGCAGGGTGTAACGAGTTTTCTTACCAAGCTATTTTCCACTTTCCCTCAACGCAAATGCTGGTACACTTTCTTAAATGTCTATCTTCCTCACAAGTATAAATACATATACATTCCGGACAGGTATTAAGACGTTGAGCACCTGAAATAAATCAGACATGTATTGATACCCATTTAACTCTCTGAATTATCTAAATTCAATCATTATAAAATGTTTCGTCACGTCACAGAATCCAAATGCTGGGTAGGTCTATATGAATGGTTATATTGTGACTAAATAAATCCTTATAGGTCTGTACTGTTAAGGGACCGGCTACATGGAGCCGCACCGCACCGCACCTCACCGGCGCGGACGAATCGTCGAGAGAGCATTGCTCCGCACTTTTGCGGTGCGGTGCGGACCGTGTAGTCGCCTATCACAGGAAATAAAATGTTCGGGAGCTTCCTAACTTTGTTTTTATGGTAAAACTAGGCATTTCTTTCACAGCCGTTGCACGTGTGACGCTGTAATCATTGTTTACAGCATTACGTACAAGATAAACAATATTATATACAACAACTTATTGAACAACAAACATTCTTCTTCTTAAATATTAGCTAACTTAAAACTTTATTCTTCGTAATTAATAGCTGACTTAATTTTATGAAAATAGGTGAAAACCTATGCAAGTAAAAACAAAAATACAAACTTATTTTGTAATGGAACTCATTCTATAAAGAATATAAAAATTGTTAGAAAATGCGGTGCGGTGCGGTGCGGGTCGGCTCCGTGACACTACCACACAAGTGAGTACCTCTTGCACCTTCCTGCGTTAGCTAAACCGGCCCCTCCCTCCAATCCGCCCACCCACACATCACAAGATAGTGTCATCGTTCCACCTATATCTGAAATATTAATCAACAAATTGCAACAGCTGTTAATGTATTTAAACTTGTGGGTGTGAAGACTACTACAAACCTCAACCCCCTCCTTCGACATACGAGCATTCAATGAACTCGCCCGATGTTTTGAGCTGTCCATATGTGTTCCGCAGCCATATTCTCCCGGCACAGAACTAATCTCATTGTGCTTCGTCCCTATTAGCTCCTCTCATGATTCAGGCCGGTGCATGTGTTTGTGTGTGTGTGTATCGCCCTGTCCTACTCTTTGACACACAAATAAAAACGGCAATACCAATACGACACCCCTTTCGTTGTGAGTTTATATTGAAATAAATGTGCAACAATTTTGAAAGTGACTGTTCATTTTTATTATTACTATTATATCTCGTTCTGTCCACCACTACTCACCCATTTCGTGTGCCCCATTAATAGGGGTAGCGAGTGGATTGGTATGTACTTTTTTTTAAAGTTTTTTTTTTTCGTTTTTCGGGGGTTTGGGTTTTGAGTTTTGAAAATCAATTTATCACCAGGATCCTTTTTCCCTCACCTCTCTGCTGCAAACCTACCATCCCTCAATGCACCCCCCCTTACCCCACCGCCCTGCTTAACGAGTTTACAGTGACACGGGGAGGGGTGTGTTGTGGGGAGGAGGGTGTGTGCCTGTGTGATCATCATTACACTCCATACACGACGCGGAAATATAGCAGCTACAGGGTGGTTGTCAACTTGTGGAGGGGGTTGACGGGGAAGGTACACTTGTCACTTGACGTTTCTTTCACAGCTTGATTCGTTTAAATTACTTTTTACGCTCGAAACATTAGCTCAGTCAGTAGTGTGTTTTGTCTACTGGGATCGATCTCCAGGACTGTAAAAATAATATTTATGTAATTTGTAAAATTAAGGGTTCACCCTTTCACGATGATGAGTTGCCGATCGGGCGACCTAATGCTGTGTCTGATTTAGAGTTAACTCAATATTTTTTTCGATCAAAATTAATTTCCGTGGTTGCTCGTTTAGCGAAACCGTAGCTTGTGAGCGCGTTGGCTACCTGCGTAAAGGTCTGTTCCCGAGACTAAGGGCTAGTTTCATAGTCAGATTTAGTAATCCTCAAGTGCGGCGCTATACTAAATACAAGATGTCACCTACCTGAAATTGAATGGAATGGGCCAGTTTCATATGCGAAACTGGCCCATTCCATTTTGGTATAGGTAGGTGTCGTCCTGTATTTAGTATCGACTCGCACTTTAGGCGTACTAAATCTGACTATGAAACTGGCCCTAAGTGGTTAGAGACTGTCCACCAATCTAGAGGGCGCGGGCTCGATTATGGTCTCAACGACTATCTCTCTTTTATTAAATAAAATCAAGAGTTGGTTTGTCTGTCATGAGCATTGTTGTATATATACCGCACGCAAAGGTCATGATTTTTTTACAATAGGTAGTCCCTGTGTACAAATATGTGCACCTCAAAGCCGGAATTTATAAAATTTTAGCTAAATGTATTTAATTAATTTAAAACCAGGTTGGAAGTAAATCAGTTCGATATAATTAGGTTGTGGCTTAGGGGCCTATCCGTGCGAAGAACGGGTCAAACTAGTATTTAATATTTGTATAATTTCTCGTCCTGAAATAAGTGCAACGGTAATTTCTCCAGGTGAATGCTGGAACATTTTTTCATAAATATCACATTCTTTACTTTGTTGCCTTAAATCAGTGTGAATTTCTCTACAAAAAGACCTTGCGGAAGAGTAAGAAGTGTAGCGCTAAAATAAACTCGCATATAAACACACAATTGTAAATACACATGACTCTTAAATTAACTTAACCTAGAATAGCAAACATGAGAGTTGCTACTTAACACCAGTCTCGCTCTTTGAATACAAATTTTCGACCCTCTTGACAACTGCTCGTGAGTTTATTTGTTATAAGTTTGTTTGTTTTTTAAATTACATTTTCAAACCAATGTTGTTAACTGCTTAATCCAAGGGCAAGGGATGAAGATGGTGGTTTTACGATAAGTTCCTCACACAGTGGCGTTGGTAGGGAAGGGGTATGCTACTCCCAGTGATCCCAACCAAGATTAGAACCTCGGCCTCCCCGTCACCGGCAATCAAGTATATTGCAAGCCTAACGCTTAAACCTTATGCCCACTTCTTTTTCCTACATCAGCCGGATAAACTTCCTGACACTTGCTTGTGGAAACAAAGGTAATTCTACGAGCTAGCACGAAAGAACCTATCGATTTTGCCTGAAAGGTTCTTTCCCATACCTTCTTAGGATCGTCACAATTGACATGGAAACGACGTCTTTATTCCCCTCGTAAGAAAATTATGCTAGAGATTTTTGTTGCTCAAGAAAATGTTGTTAAGGATCAAATAGCCAAAGCTATTATTTATGCTTTTAGTGAGGATTACTCCATCTAGATATCATATTCTGAAAATTAAAAAAAAGACACCTGGACACGGGAATCGAACCCGGGACCTTTTACTTAGTACGCCAATGTTCTACCCACTGAGCTATCCAGGATTCGTACTAAGCCAAAGATCCCGGATTCGATTCCCGTGTCCAGGTGTCATTTTTCAATTTTCAGAAAATGCTGTTAGCCTCAGCTGTGTTTGAACCCACGAATACTGGGTTCTTAGACGCGCACTTTATCCTAAGATCACCAAGGCCTACTTAAACCGTATGACAACTGGTGTGAGTATATTTTGTTGTTTCGTGTTCTGACACAGAAAGTTCACGGTGAAAATCTATATCACCTAACAGCGCAGTTGTTGTTTTTTAACCCCCAAAACCCCCGCGAGACACAATGTATGGCAGACTGGCGGACTCCCTATAAACTGCCATACACCCCGATCGGCACGTTTCGCAAGGGCGAAATTCAAATGCTGCATGTCATCGCACTGCTCGTTAAAATGATTGCCATTGATAGCGCTCAAATTGGCGGTGGTTTTATGCCTTGTGGTTTTTGTGATATAACAGCCTCCTAAATGGAAATCATAGCCCTTTCCATTTCGGGTCTGTGCCCGCCTTCCTAACCCCTACACCCGTCCCCTCCGGCTTCCACCTCACCTCCCCTCTTCCCATTTCCAAGCTCACTGATGCCCCCATTCAATTCTCATTGCACTGCACATGAATGTGTTTTTGAGCTGTGTATGTATTTATTACTGCGGGGATATATATATTTTTTGCTTCCCTTTTATTTTTATTTTCAAAGTATTATACGTGATCAAACAACAAAATTTAGGAAAACGAGGCTTTGGAATGAGAGGGTGTTAGAGGGGTGTGGGCTGGACGGTATTGAATGTGTTGTCTGAGTATAGGTACCGTCATTAGCACTAATGGCTTGTCATTATCATTATAATCGTCATCATCACTATTCCATCGACATCTGGTGGACTTTTTTTTATTTTTTTTGCTTCTCTCTCTCTCTCTCGATATCTGCCCTCTCTGCCTTCTCCCAAACTCTGCCCCCCACCAAAAAAACCCCCACCAACTTTCCAATAGTCATAAACCCTGAATTTTCCAAGAGTATTGATTTGTTCCCGGATAGGATCGAATCAAGTGGACAGTTTGTCATGTTTGTGGAACGAATGGACAGAAAAGTATTGGGAGTGATCAAGTTAGCCTTTTTATTCGGGTATTTAACGTGCACATTTTAAATAACACAAACTAGCTACGAACCCAGCCCTGTTACTGAGACGTTTATTAATTTGATATTGAGATGAACACGTATAGTTGTATACAAATAGTAAATAACTTCAGATCTAACCAAACTAAAATCAACTTGGTGGTCTTTATGTAAACGTTGAGCTCAAGGCATATTAACGTCTCTAAGAAACAAGAGGAAAAGTGTATAAGCTATCAAGTGCAAGGCAAGTATGTCGCCCTAAACCACACGTTCACCACTGTGGCCCAGTCCTTATATGATTCGATATAATGTACTATTTATTTAGCACCGCGTCTTACTACCCGTTCGGTTCATACGCTTAAGAACTAATAACGCTAATGGATCAAGAATTGGGAAGGTTGAATTTAGAGGAAGTGAACCCTCATTTGCGTGGAGGGAGAGTGAAAAACATTCAGAACCCCCTCCCCCATTTCCCCCAACTGAGATCCGAACCTCGATATCCCCGTTCTCGGCAGTCAAGCTCAACACGAAGCTATCGCGATAGCCAACTACGCCACCTAGGCTGTTAATGTACTATTAACAATCAGAAGTTAAAATCGCTTCGTGTTTGAAGGTAAGAACATTAATATGTACCTGCTTCGGTGGCTGCATGGTCTAAGGTGTCACTCTCGCACTAGGCTAGACTGCCGATGACAGAGCGATCGGGGTTGGAATCCCGGTTGGGTGTACTGGGGTTGGTTTTCCCTAAATAGTTTTACACTCTACCTCCACGCAAATGTTGGCACACTTCCTCTAAATTAAGCCTTCCTCATCCATATATCATTAGCGTAAATAGTACATATACGTGTAAACCGAATAGGTAATGAGATGCGGTGATAAAAAATAAGTAACATTTGGTGTTTACTTGCTGTTTAAGTTGGGTATGTAGAGATCACATTCTAAACACAGGGCTTCCTTGGTACATGACATAAAAACTAGCTTAACCTGACAGAGCAACACCAAACAATACGTCTCTGACCGTAACACCATTAGCCTAACTTTTTGTCTGAGTGAGTGAATAGAATCTTTAAGAATAGAACTAGTAGGATTCTGGTAGAAAGAATATTTTAGAAAATACAAACTCAGTTTTTGTTTGCAGTCAACATTAGTAACCTTTTACCATGTGATTAGTATTATTTTATAGGTATTATAATGTTATTCACCCCATATAGTTCAAACAGACATATAATATATTTATTTTAATAAATATTTTGTAATGGAAAATGCGTCGAATTCCTTCCCTAAGTTACACAGAAGACTACAACGGATCAAATAATAACAACGGTGAACAAATACTTATTAGTGGTTAGTGTTACTTGGTATTGTTTAGGGTAGAACGGAAACAATGCTCAGGAAAGCGATGGTCAACGTGCTGAGGTTCGCCTTACGTTTGGTGGGACTCACCTGAGTGACATTATCTTCAAAAAGTGAAAAAGTGTAGTATTTACTTTGTTTTTATTTAGCTAGTGAATACTTACTTTTAGTTACTAATCATATCATTATTTAGACCACTCTGTACTTTTCTATCCAGTTCTGAAGAAACATTCTTTTCGATAAAGTAGGCGTAAACAAGTCACCGCAGAGCTTGAAGGACTACTTCATAGAGATCAAGTCAACAAAAGAAGGCTGCTAAAAGATAAAAGTTTGCGAACTTTGATTATTTACTTTCCAATATCAGATTAGTGAAAGAGAACGGTAATTTTTTCTTATAGTGACGGTGAGTTTAAACCAATAGAGTTTAAACATGGGTTTTCTTATAGCTTATATCCTAGGTCAGTTTTTTATTCAAGTCGTATATTTTCCTCTACCGGCTTGCTAGGCCTGTCACAGCTTCATATTCCTTATATTATAAATTAAGACTAGAACAGGCACAACATCTAGTCCCCTGCTCTTAAATTATCAATGTGAAAGGTAAACACATATTTTCATCAACGATAAATTTTCGGCCATCGAACCCGGGAGCCTTGACTCATTTGGTAGATACGCTGCCGACAGAGTTAAGGTGTCAGACGTGAAATGTATTATCCTTGTGCTATTCTCCTCTGTCTTCATCTTTTCACAGCGTGCTGAGAATAGGACACAGGTAAGAAAGGGGTATTTTGGGAGTCAATTTACATAATTTGCTTTAAGCGTCTCTAACCTAGGTCCAAGGGTCTAGTTTTTTGTTAAGGGTTTTACTCGTGTTATTTGTTTACCGACTGACTAACCGGGCAACTATTATAGTTGGGTATTTAGTAAGGAGTCCGCCTCCCAGGGCGAATAACGCATGGTGTTTGATAGCTCCTCGCAGGGGCGGCTACAGAAATATATTTTGGGGGTCTATTTATACAGCCCTATAGTATATTTTTATTTTTCTATTTATTTATGAGCTAAGTGTTTTTTTTATCTATGTTGTTTACCGGTTTCTTGAAGTATTGATATTATATATATCAAAAGTGACATCTTCAGATCACGTGACTTGACATACGAGTATGAACATTATTTTAGAAATTTGTTAATTGTCAAAAAGGTTTATTCCTATCTGAATATTACTTTAGTAGACCTATTTATATTTTTATGTTCGTTCAATAATCTTTATACTGTAGTTATAATATTGTTAGAATTGGTGGTCTATTACTTTTTTATCTAACTTAGTGCAAATGTGCTCACTGTTGATGACTAACTAATTATTCTAAGCCTAAAGTAAACACATCAACAAGACCTAGACTGTTAGTTTACCAATTATTGGAAGAGGACAAACCTTACCAATTCTAGTGACACTTTCGGCCGAGCCAAAAATCAAATCTGGAAATTATGTCTTGGTTACCCACATATTTACACTAAAGGGATAAGGATGGTAAGATTTTAAGGAAATTCACTCGTACTAGCGGGTAAGGAGAATGAGATACTATCTAGGAATAAACACCTAAGTACAACCGGCTGAGATTACAAACCAGGTATCTACGTTACCGACAAACAAGGCCAGATAAAACTGACGCCTTATTCCATGTGACCACCGATGCGATGCTGGGTTGACCCCTTTACAAACCCACGGTTTCGAAGAAAAATCTAGAAGCGCTGGGGGTTGAACCCGGGAGCTCTATATCTGTATCCAGGAAATATGACGACTAGACCACAGAGGTGGTCCAGTATACTATACTATTTCTCTTAAATAAGGAAACGATTTAATTCATTTAACTGGCCAATTAATTTAATTTTCTACTGGTAAGCTTCCCGTCCTAAGCAAATTGTTTTGTCCCAAATAAATAGTAGCAGAAGTAGTCAATTTAAAATGTAGAGTAAACATAAATGTTCGTTCGTGGCATTTTGTCTCTGGCCACATCTAATTTGGAAGAAGTGGTCTAATAAAAATTCGAATCACGTTTCAAAGTTAAATCCGTTGTAAACTTCCCCATCAGCTTTCATTCGGGTTTCCCATATTAAAAAAAAAATTTGTTTTTACTTATTATTCTTCAATTGGGGTACAGATGCCATTTCTGCAGTAGCACTGACATTAAGAAAACTAAATTGATTTGTAAAAATAGAAATAAACGGTAAAAATAGTTCTTAATACCCATTGTCTTTGACTTTTTACTCCTAAAAGAAATACAATAATAACTATACGTTTTCGTCACTCTTGTTTCTTTTTGTTTTTTTAGCAATGACTCTTACTACCCATTCGGGCTATATGCCTATGTACTAATTACGCTAATTTATTAGGGATGAAGAAGGTTGAATTTAAATAAAATGTATCTGCACTTGCGTGGAGGAATAGTGGAAAACCATTTTACGGGAAAACCACTCTCATTACACCTGACCAAGATTCGAACTCCGATCTCCCTGTCATCGGCAGTCTAGTATGAGAGGGACGCCTTAGACCATGCGGCCACTGAAGCAGGCTAAAATCATTTATTAGAATAGATATCCCGTTGTTTTAACATTTGCCGTTGAGCGCAAAGACCACGCAATAGATCAAACACGGCTTATTTGGAAATAATAAACCAAGGGTGGCTTCTGGATTATTCTATTCTCATCGATAAAATTTACAGATTTGTCCCAATTTTATTAGCAGGTATAATATTTTGTCGTTCATTGTGGCTTAGCATGTTTTAACTATAAGTAAAACTTCATTGTAGACCAAACTGGTTTAAATCAGTTTTGTTCGGTCAAGGTTGCTAAATCATATTCGCGTGCGCAAACCACGCTGCTTTCTTTGTCTGCACTTTCTTCAAGATCAAGTTATTCACTACGACTGATATTTGCATCTTCAACCAGCGTGAAAAATGTAGGTTTTAATACTTTAGTTACATTATTTTAGTCTGTAATTTAATGCTAGTGTGTTACTCCACTGAATAATATATCCCAGAGCAGCCAAATATTATTTGTAACTTATTTTCCACTTACGTTATAATATACCTTTTCGCCTGGTAATAAAATAATTTCCCACCAAGTAGTCCGTAAAATCGAGGTTTTATTGTATTGCTATTATCATGCCAATTCTGTATTTGCTTCAAAATAAGGTGCGTACTAAGGCAGCAAAAAACAGTGCTCACTTTGCAAATAATCAATAACCCACTAACCATTCAATGGACAACGAAAGTTTACCCCTCAGGTCACCTGATTAAATTTAGACAACCGATTTCCTGAAGGTGAAAATGATAATATACCATATTCTCAGATGAAGGGACTGTACACAGTTTTAAACTTTGAAGTGGACCGTATCAAGGCCCTTTAAACCGGTTGAATGGAGCTGAGGGCAAAGCTCCACCCTGATAAATGGCCACTCTGAGATGATCTGTTGAGTGGGGTAGTGGTGACAGAGGTAGCGGGACGTGTCTAGAATTCCAAGCCGAGAATTCTCACACCCTTCCCAAACTCGTCATTCGCCTCTTCCGCCCTTAACAACCCCCCTCCCCACCACCCTACGTGGAACTCCTCGTTGGTCTATTTAGCTCAGCGGTAAGAAACGAAAGGACCAGATTTTGATGTTAAGTAATTAATATTGACTTTGTTTGGTTTAATCAAATTAAATGGTGATTTGTGTTCTTGAATTAGATAGTTACTCTACGACCGGCCTAGTTAGATGTGTTGGTCCGTTCTTGACTCTACTTCAAAAGATCAGTAAGATCTGCTTGGATGATTTTTAATCCTTTCTTCTTGAAAATGCTCTTACAGTTAAAGTCTCTCAAAATTTATATTTATAGTATATTCTTGCAGAAAATAGTTTAAGTAACCAACTGGATGTTGTGCCTGTCCTAGTCTTAAGTTATATTATAAGTCGTATGAGCTACGACAGGCCTAGCAAGCTGGTAACGGAAAATACATGGCTTGAATAAAAAAACTGACCCAGGCCATTGGCTGGAAACAGTAATGGATGTAAATTAAAATACATCAGTGTATAACCCGTAAGGGTAGCAAGGGGCGTTGCTGAAAAAAATAAAAGTAGCCAATAGACCACTTTCACTAAACTGTGGGAAATTAAAAAATCCCTATGAATTTCTATGGTTGTAAAATTTTTCTAATACTTAGTTTGCGAGGTTGCCGTCTGTTGACGAATATAGGGCCAACTTCTGAGGATAGAGGTTAGCACAACGAACTATACGGTCGCTAATCTCAGTTTTTTAGACCGAAGCCACTACTTTTTCATTCAAGTAGCTCCACAAGGCTGAGTTAACTAAGTTCCAGATTCACTGCTTCACATAAAAATCAGGAATTGCTGGGCATCGAACCCGGGACCTCTTGATCTGTAGCCAGGAACTTTGACCACTAATTCACAAAGGTGGCTATAGTAGATAGTGTGACAATTATATAATTTAAATACAGCCTATAGGCCTATATAATTGGCTTAGTTCATTATATGGTCTAAATTCATTCAATTAACACTCAATTTTGCCGATGTATTGATTGAAATCGAGCATTTTCAAACGGTCTACGCACGACTAATGTATCTTTCTTGCACTCTCCTGTAAATTGTTCCTCACAAAGTCTGTATTAATACGTACTCCTAGGAATAGGCCTCAAGCTGTGCTAGATAGAAATATAGACTATAGAGGTAAGCAAAAGACAAGTTGTATTGATTCTAGCTAAAAGCTTCCATAGTATTTCTCCCCATCCACCAATTCTACTTTTATTTTTCTCACTCTCCCTCCCCCCCCCCTTTTCCTCTTTTTTCCTGCCCATTTCTTTTTATTTAGTTTTTTCCCGTCGCCTCGTTTCGTTTCCCCACCCTTGTGTCTCCTTTCATTCTTGAAGAAGTGCTCAAACAAACCTGAAGAGAGACGAATTAAGAGCAATAAGGCGTTGCGGGATTTTTGTGAAGAGGGAGGGGGGAATTTTCGAATATTTTTATTATTATTTTATTTTCACGCATTCACAACACGAGAATCACTCCTTCTCAAACTTACCGACCTTCGAGCGTCTTCATTTTCTCTCCCTCTCTTTTTTTTTATAAGAAAACTATGGCCGAAATATTATCCCGATACTGGCGTCAAAGGCGTAACCTTATTTTGGTTTCTAGTTGGGCTCCTCAGTAACTGTCAATGGCTTCAATGACCTTTCAAGGTCACCACACCGAGTTTTTATTTTCCTTTTCAATCATCCATGGCTTGATACATTTATCTGACATATTTTTTCACTTGGTTCTTTATATTTCTACATTAGGATAATACAGTATATTGTGGCCTATATATTGGTTGCTTGTTAGCTTGTATACTCGTGTCAAACAGCCATAGTTTTTATATTTTGCACCGCGCCTAATTTCTTGCCTATTTAGTTGACCTCGGTGGTCTTGGGGTAAAATGCTCGCCTTAGGACCCGATGTTAGTGGGTTCTAACCCAGCCAGGCTCGACGGATTTTTCTTGAGTGATAACATTACGTAGCTCAAGTTTCCTCAGAGTGGAAGTAAAGCCGTCGGTCTCATGACGATTGTGGTATGTAAATGAACCCTGAAAGGCATGGGATAATACCTTTCCCAGCAATTATGGTAGGCCCTTTCACTCTCGCTTATTGAAATTTTCGTGTTTTGATATAATCAATTCAGAACCTGCACGTTAAATACCTCAAATAAATAAATAATAAATTAGTATATTTACATTAAAAGGTTAAGGATGAGAAATGGAGAAGTTTAATGCACAGGTTCTTAAGGCCCTTGGCCCTGTCGAGTGCAAGTTTAAAACATATTTTGTGTGATGGTGGGTGGGAGGGTGAAACTCATGGCGTGGCTTCACAACCGACCAAAGTATCCTTCTACGCCAACAAGAACAGATGGATCACGGAAACCGTAGATGGCGCTAGCTACCGGACAGGTCTTGCTGAAAAATCATACGTTTGTAAATATCAGTTTTCTCGAGAGCGAGTGAAATTTTTATGTTAATATTTTCAACAGCCCTTCTAAGATAATATATCGATTTTTATTAATTTTTACATTTTCTTATTTTTTGTTATGAAGCCGGCAGTTTTCTATTGAAAAATGTCAATTTTATCTATGTTTGATCACTGTTAAAATTATATAAGAGGTGTGTATATAAAAATTATAACTTAATCAACATGCTTCTCAAAAACTGGCACTTAAGTATAAAAAAAACACAACATAATTATTACTGCCTGGGTTCGCTAATAATTTTGTCACGATTAAAAAAGTTAAAGGTCATTTGGCTTAAAGAAGGTACACCCGCATTTACGTGGATATAGTATGGAAAGCCACTTAGGAAAGCACAACTTAAGTACTTTTGGCTTGAATTAAAATCTTGACCTCATTCTAAAAAAGACCAAGTGAGGGTTACGTCCTAGCCCATGTTTCAACCTATGCAAATTTAAAAATAATGTATTAATATTATAATATATGGATTTCACGTAAAATTTAATTCTGCCCCCCTTTCCCCCTTTCGGTGATCTTTGAATTGTGGTAAAATTATATATACAAATCTATTACTATTCTTTCCTTGACTTCATCTCGAATAAAAAAATCTGCATCTTGATCCAGCGAGAAAAAAAAAAGTTTGTCTTATATATATTTTTTTCTCATCCAGATTTTTCTTCACCTGTTTGTTAAAGTGTTGTTTCTTTCAAGTTGTTTCTTTATGAAAATCACTTGTTCCTCTTCGCGGATGGAAATGTTGACGAAGCTACGACGAGGTTTTGAGTGTTGTTGCGGTGTTTGAAAAGAGGTGGTTGGGGTTGTGGGAAAGAGAAAGGAGAGCTTCTGAGGAGCGAGAGAAAGAGGGTCTTGATAATCAGCCCTACATTTACATGTTTAATGCCGGCAATACGCCATTCCCCGACCTACGCTCAATGCAACATAGCACTATGTACAACATTATTTTTTTTAACGCATTTAATGTTTTTAAAGGTTTTTATTTTAACACCGCGTCTTACTACCCATTCGGGATATACGCTTATGTACTAATTACGTTAAGAAGTTAATCCTATTTTAATTCATTATCAAACATAGCCCTGACTAATAACCCATACCATTAATAATTTAACATTTGAGAAAACAAATCCAATTTCATGTTAATGCAATTTTTATTCCCACACTCGAATCTCATGTCGTGGATATTTTTCCTTCTGTAACAGGTAACTTCTAATTGGGTTGGGTTTAATTACTAAAATTATATAAACTCAACTTACAAGCTAACTACTTTTAGCAACGCGGCTTACTGTCCGTTTGGATTACACGCACATTTAGTCTACTAATTATGCTATGAATAAGATTGAATTTCGAGGAAGCGTACCAGAATTTTTATGGAGGAAGAGTGGAAAACCTTTTTAGGAAAGAACGGCGTCAGTAGACTCGACCGGAATTTGAATTCCGATCTTCCCGTCATCTGAAGTGTGGTCTATTACAAAAGTGATGCCTTAGACCATGCTGCCATCGAAGCTGGTTAAAACAATATTTCCATTCATGTAAAATGTACTCAATATACATTTCTAAAAATCTTAAATATTAATTATGATTACGTGCTACCTAAGTGGAAGTCTTAATATACCTAATATACCAACCCCTGGAGACCGCTGGGACAATTCCTCTTAAGCGAAAAATACCAAAAGTACTAGCTGGAAATTGAACCCCTTACCTCTAGTTTCGTAGCCAGGTGAACTGACCACTATACCACGGGGCCGAATCGTGCATATAAGAAATATATTCAAGTTGGGGATATAGGGAATGAGATATGGAGAATTTTTCAACTTGCATCAGATATATGTTGAATAAATGGTACGGAACTCCGCACGGACTTTCTCGCTCTATTGTTTAGAAATGGAGATATTTACTCAAAGCTCGTAATATATGGCAAACGAAATAATATACACTAGAAAATCCAAGCATAAATTGCACAATACTTACGTAAAACATTTTTTGAGACCAGGTTTTAAATTTTATAGTTTTATTTTTAAAGAATTAATGTCCTCATTTGGACAGATAAAAAAGATCAATATTGGATCCATAAAGGTCTACACTTCGTATTAAAATTTCTACTTCCGGTTAAAATTTTCGACATTTTATTAGGTGTTGCACATCTTCATGTCATCGCATTGCTATTAAATTCCTCATTTATAAATTTTGACCAATGAAAAATGTAAATATTGACTTGAGTCTAAAATGAAGGAGATAGATCATTGTTGTACAAACATTTCTCCTAAGAGATTTAAGAAAAAATAACATTAGCTTTTTGATAGACTTACTTATATTTAATTACTCTATGGAATTGGAGAATTATTGCGTTAAAACTTAATTAGTATCTCTTTACAACTAAAGCTCACAAAATTGTATTAATATATTTGCAAATATCTCAGAAATGGCTGGTTTTATAAAAATATATTTCGTGTAAAAGTTTTTATTTTTAATATTACTACAATTTTGCAATGATAAGTTATTTAGTATCTCAATTAGTTGCGGAGATACGGAAATTTCATTTTCTGTAAAATAACCTAAATTCATTTTCATGGAAAAATGAAAATAGCCAGTTTATTTATCATCTTAATCAAAGCCTAGATACGAATTTTAATCAAAATCTATAGAGAAAATGTATTTTTTCTCTTTTCGCCCTTTATTAAACTACTCTTAATTTTAAGTTTAAAAAAACACACAGACAGACGGCATTGCAAAGACCACTTTTTAGGGTTTGGGGGGTCATGAGTCATCGACTTCCATCAACATTTCACGTTAGATTTTTTTTTACGGTCGCAATACTTTAGTATTCGAAAAGTTAGGAAATATATATACATATTTAGGTATGGCTTGAAAGTTATTGGTTTTATAAAAAATATGCTTCGAATAAAATATTTGTATTATAAATAGATCTACATATTTGTAATGATCAGTAATTTCATATCTCAAATAGTTACGGAGATATGATTTAAAAAATCCGAAATATTGAGAGTAGCCATTTTGTTTGGAATATTTATAAATGTTTTGATATAAAATTTAATCAAAATCTTTAAAGCCGATTTTGAGAAAATTGACTTTTTCTCTTTTTACCCTTCAGTAAACTACCCTTAATTTTAGGGTTAGATAGCCAATCCTAAAAACGCCTCGGGGCAACCCTATGAAAACCCAAGATACCAAGTTTTAGCCCGATCGGTAAAATAGTTTAGGCTCTAGTTGGAGGTACAGACAGACAAACGGAAGGAAAGTCAAAAACAACTTTTCGGATTCGGGAGGTCATGAAACGTCAAGATTCATCAAAATCTCGAGTTCGATTTTTTTGACGATCACAATCATTTCTCTACCTGTAAGATAGAGAGAAAGAAAAAATGACACAATATATAATGTAAACTGTATCTGATTCAAATATTAATTTCAAAATACTGTATTTCTAAAAGAACATATGGGAAGAATTAATGTGGACAAATCAACGGATCTGTTGAAAGGCAGAACTCCAAGTAGAAAGGTTTTGATTCATCCTGAATTATATGTGGACACAAAATATTATTTCAAAACTATGTCTTCAAATAAAATATATATCTTATTCAGAATTTCATCGCTTTTTGACTTTATACTCAAAAGAACACAACTTTTTAGCAATACTCTGCTACAGGAGGGTGTTGTTATGTCTTGACAGATTGCTCCCACCCCCCTCCTCTACCACCCATCCCAACACCCCCTCTTTAGCACTTCCCCTTGTTGGGGAACAAGGGCTGCTTGCCACTGTGTTTTTGTCTGTTCGTTTTCTTCTTTAGTTTTGCATATTTAGGAGGTGTTTCGTCATGACGAACACGCCTTTTGTGAAATTGTCTGGGAAAAGTCAAGTGTGTGGGTGTGCAGTTTTTTTTCTTCTTTTTCTTCTTCAAGGGTTACAAAAGCTCTAGACGTGAGGGTTGTGGTGAAAAGGAGAGGTAAGGGTTGTGAGAAATAGAGGGGGGAGGGGAGTGTTGTCTGAAAATGAGGGTGTTAAAGTGTTTACACTGAAGTTGGGATGGTTATGAAAACGCATCAAGTGTGGTGAAGGGTGGATGGTATTGCCAACGATGGCTCTGTCTTCAAAATAACATACTAAATCACACAAATAACAAATATGATAGATGAAAATAATATTTATTTCCCGCAACCTGATACTGTAGTAATTTAGTACTACCGACTTTCCATATTAATAACTAAATCCTCCCTCTTAACCTTCCCCCTGCGCCCTTTACCACCACTCTATAGTCAGCGTCTCACTACTATCCTGGTCATCCAGGTATTTACACTAATAGGGTGGAAATGAGTAGAGTTAGAATTAAATAAAAGTGTAGCAGCAATTACGTGTGGAGGAAGAGTGATAAACAAGCTAGGAATAAGCATCTTGGTACACCCGGTAGGGATCCGAACCTCAATCCAGATAAGATGAGACTACATCTGACTTGAATCCTGTGTGGAAAACAGAGCAGAGATTACAGCCCCGACAAGAAATATTGGCAACCTTATCTTATTGTAGACCTGTAATTATTTGGTTCACATTATCGGTGAAAATTGTAATATTTGCCGCAAAAGAATATGTTTTGTTTATTCTAAAAGGCTCTTATGAAAATTGAATTGTAGTTGTACTGTACTGTAAGATTTTGGTGATAAGCAAATTTAACAAAAACACTTTTTTTTTGCTACCAATTTAAAAAAAAATCGTATGGACTATATTACCGGGAGGAACATGGCATCTAGGCTAGGTCGCCTTATGTGTAAACTATTAGCAGCTCTGGTGACACAGAACGTTGGCCAGGGTACACCATAGGAGGTTGTTTACAAGTCGTAACCGCAATAATATTATGTGATGATAGTAATTATGAAGTTGTGGAGCCGGTGTAATTCTTATATTGACTTAAGACTAACTATAACTAACCAAACTCTGATGACCATTTGGATTTGGATCATTCCCCCTTAAGGTAGAAATGCTCAAGCGAACAACCAGGAATCAAACCCGGGACCCCTAGACTCGTAGCGAGGTGCAGTGACCACTACACCACGGGGACGGTTGCTGTGGACTTTGATATTTTATATAGGCCTATATATATATATAGGCATATATATAGGCCTATATATATAGGCCTATATATATATATATAAAGTGACAACTGTAGATTAGATAACATTTGACTTATGAGTACGTAAAAGATCTTTTAGTTCTTCTAACAGTCAGATAGGTTTCTTCCTGTGAAAATAGGATTGAAGTCCATCTTCTGCTGTTATTACTGACAGCAACTGACAGGAGTGTTCAGCAGTAACCTTGCATTAAAATCCCCTCGTGTGTTCGATGTTGGCGCCACTGATAGGCCCCCTTCCCTTCATCCCCTACCTCTCTTTAGTCCCCCCTTTTCGAACCTTAACAATGTGGAAGTGTTCCTCAGCTGACGACACAATGGAATTGTAAACGAACGCCCGCCGCCGCGATGCTGAACCGTCGGAGCATCGTAAAAAAATAATAATAGAAAGATGCGTTTTTTTTAGGAAAGTGATGGGGCAAGTTAGTCACCGAACTTATATGGTGTGTGTGTATATATATATTAACAGTGGTATAGTCCGACACCTTAGCTCAGTTGGTATATTGTATGTTGACTGAGCTAAGGGTCACGGGTTCGATTCCTGGCATGGCCGATATATCTATCATTAGTGAAATCTGCGTTTCCCCTTTCACAGTAATGAATATTTAACGGCTGGAGGCTGGATGTAGTGTCTGTGCTAGATTTAAGTTAGTTCATACGTCGTGTGCTGATATAATCAGTCGGTTCAAAAAGTGAACCTTAAATAATTTGAATAAATGAAAAATTAAAAATATAGAGGTATTCTAGTATTAGGAACTTTTTTTGTTTAATTAAAGTAAGTTGTCGAAGGTATCTAATCTAATATGTGTTTTCAAAATTGATACAAAAGATTATTAAAATGTAATTTCTCAGTCTGCCTCATTTAAATTATACTTTTTTTATTTGTATTGTTTTAGTTTAACTTCCCTTCTCAAACACTCAGGCTATATTAGTACGTGACTTATAAACTAGCTTAACCTAATACATTACGTCCATTAGTACACATCCAGACAGACCACCTTGATATTTACTTTGTAAATATGAACCAGTATGAATGAACCAGTATACTAATAATATATATGTAAGTTAGAATCGAATCGGGGTCTCATAATACTGTGGTTGACCACTGACTATTTTGTGGGGACGGTCTATCATATTCAATAAATCGTACATATTAATACAAAGTCTTTTATATAACTAGTCATCAACTAAAGTGATTTCAAGTTTAAATTGTATACACATTTTCATTTGCAAACCTAATTATTCTTTATTTTTATGCACTTAATAATACAGATTTAATTATTTTAGGTGAATGGGGATTTGGTTTGTGGTCAACAATGGTAATATTTTACTATATTATTAGTATTATTTTATAGGTTTATATAATATTTATCAAAAGTCACAGATGTAGGTCACATGACTTGACCTATGAATACGTTAAAATAGATATAGTAACATTTTTAGCTGTCAAATATGTAAATTATTAAGAAGAATGGGGTATAAATATTCCACGTTTACAGTGTGGATACCGCCTCGGTGGCGTAGTTAGCTAACGTGCTAATTTCGTGTTGAGCTAAACTGCTGAGGACGGGGAGATAGAGATTCGAATCTCGCTCGGGTGAACTGGGGAGGGGGTTCCTAAATGGTTTTCCACTCTCTCTCTCTCCATGTAATTGTGGGTTCACTTTCTCTGTATTCAACCTTCCCAATTCCTAGCCCATTAGCGTAATTAGTACTTAAGCGTATAACCCGAATAGTTAGTAAGACGTGGTGCTAAGTATTATTATTATTATTATTATTATTATTATTATTATTATCACTTGGTCATGTTATTATTACAGACTGGATAGCATTTTTTTAACTTATGGTATTTATTAAATTTAAATTACAATAAAATCATATTTAAATAATAAACCATTAAATAAAATAATCGAAATAGTAAACTACACATATTGCACTTTCTATAAATGATTTTCTTAGCTCTTTTGATTTATAACACGCTGGCAATAAATCACAACTCTTGTTCCCAAGTTTGGGAGAAACTTCCTCTATATAAACTCTTGTCTAGAAAGAGAAGAGAGAGAGAGAGAGCTGATGACGTCGTTGTAATCTCCCAGTCGCGTTGCGCCTTGTTACGCCCTTCTACGTGGAAAACATGAATAATAACATTTCTACGAGTCTTGTAATTACATGCTGCTAAGTTGAAAGTCTGCAAGAGTAAATACATATTACGTACAGTAACGTAGCAGAAATATTTACTGAAAGACAGTCATACTATCTATATACGTGCTCGGGTTACTTTTCCTTCTACTTTGCGAAAAGAGAATATTAAATGTGACCAGGAGCAATTAATTTGGAGCTATGAGAGAAGAGGGATGGATGTTTCCTGTTATGGGCCCGATTTCTTACCCCTAACCTATAACCATTTTCACCTGAGCTCAAAGACCCTATCAGATATATGGGGATAGTCATAGAATAACTTTATCTAGTGAATTCGTTGATGTAAAATAATGAAAATATTGGAAGCTTTGGCTCATCTGATAGTTTAAACCTTACTAAATCTTATAAGTGTATCCTCAAGATAACCAATTATAAAGGTTTTAAATTGTTTTCAAATTGACGTGCTTTTAAAATTCTAACTTCTAAATGTGTTAGTTTAAATAATGCTGTCAAGATAACAACTCTTAGATATATCAACGTGTTGGAAAATTAATGTGACGTTAAAATAATACTTTTTCAGAAATAACACCTATTGTAAATTCTCTAATAAAATTATGTAGATTTTAATTTAATTAATGCATCAAATTATATACACTAAACTCTACTTTTATACAATATATTTGGAGTTGTTAGGCTGCTTTTTTCTTTGAGTCCACGCCATAACCAATCCAATTGAAATATTTGTATGCAAATGATAAGCGGAAGTTTTTTTTATGTACCACACAACAATAGCTAAAGTTCTTATCCTAAAAAAAATATGCAGATTTTTTCCATCCTTTTACGAAAGTGTTCTAGCCTTTTCTCTTTAGCCTTTTCAAATGAAATAGCTTGTTTTTATAAGGGGCATTTTGCCACACAAGAATTTGCTGTGAAATCGTCCCCGCTTCAATGCTCTTGGGGAAAAAAAAATCTCTCTCCTTTCGGGCTTGTATTAAAAAAAAAGTACAATCCCTCTTTATGAGAAAAAGGGAATAAACAAATTAATGAATACACTTATAAGAAAGTCACGTAATAAACCTTTAATCAATTTTGGATTTCTTCTGCAAACCATTGTATCGCAAAGTTTTAAAAAAGGGTTCTTTTTTGCTAAAACTTGGTTGTACTACATTGACTTAAATCAATTATTTTTTGAACAACTTTCTTTATATTTAAAGAATGCTTTTGCTTAAAAAAATAATCTAGTGTCAAATGAACTCAAATTTACTATTGCCGTTAATCACTTAATTAAGTTAATTCATCTATCTAATTTCACGTACTTGCTCAAGTTGATATTATTGTAAAATAGCTAGCCTGCCTAAAACATGTTGTTTCTTTAATATTTGGTATCTTTTAAGATTTTTTCTATCAATCTTAATATTAAATATACGCCTGTGTGTATATGTTTTATAACTTAACCACAGATAAAAAAGGGCGACAAGTAAACACGTCAAAAGAATTAAAATCACTATTAAAATGGTAAAGTATACGCGCTAATCTCTTTCCTGTATTTGTGCACTATTTGGCATAAACTTATCTACCTTAACCTGACCTTGCCTAACAGGATAACGCCACGTGACTGAACCGTCTCCATTATGGAAATCCTAAAGATCCTGCGGGGGTTCCCAGTGCTACAACCTTTGATAATGTTTTTATCAACCTGCATTGTCGCCACGATGACTTAGACTTTGCCGACACTCCTAGACCAGGCATGTCAAATTTGCTGCTCACGGACCTGTTAATGGACCAGCACATAATGAGGAACAATTCTTCTCCTTTTTATAAGCGGACTAGAAAAGCGTAATTTAAGATTATATTTTGAAATTGGGCATTATTTAGGGAAATCTAGAAAGTGGGGTTAGCTTATCATATTTTTACTCTTCACTCACAAGTTTTCGATTCTCAAAAACCTTCTTCGGTGGCCATATGGATTAAGGCGTCATTCTCGCAATAGACTGGACTGAAAATGACAGGGAGATTGGGGTTCAAATCCCGGTTGGATTTACTGAATTTGTTTTTTCCTAAATGGTTCCCCACTCTTCCTTTAAGTTCAACCTTATGGCTAACACATTATTGTAATTAGTACATATGCGTATAACCTGAACAGGTAGTAAAACACGGTGTTAACATTTTGTTCTCAAAAACCCCTTTTGCATACCTAATACATGCAATGGATCACGGCTTACGGAACCTCATTTTTCATCAATTATGAAAGTGACTTAAATACAAGATTTAAAACCTAGCATTAACATAATTGTTTCATTTAAAAGGTTTCATATTAATTTCATGGAGAAAATAGAGGCTAGGTTGTTAAAATTTTCATACATTCTTAATCTTATTTTTGTTATAGTAAGGATTTTAAAAGTGAGCTTTTGTTTACTTAATATGTTAACAATATAACTAGTTTTTTAAATGCGGAACCCTTATTATTTTTAATTTCCAATGTGGCCTTTATGATAAAAAGAATTTGACACACTTGCTCTTGATTGTTTACTAATTATGTCACAACACATAGGCTCTAATATTTTAGTGTTTTTGAGCCACAGATTCTTATTGTCACCATCTGCGCTTATGAGGTTATCCGAGATATATTAATCCTCTTAGCACGTTGCTAACAAGAAGTGTATGTACAAACAAAAACTATACTCATCCAATCTAATGACTAAACTGGTTTTATGTAAGTATCATAATACTAATTGTTTATTCCAACCTTCCTTCTTTTTTTGGAGCACGCATTTTTTTTAACGGCTACGCTGCCCTAGCGATTGGTTGAAGAGGTGGAGGGTAAATAAACTGGAAACAAGGATTGGGGTGGTTGGGTGGGGGGCAATAAAGAACCGGAAGAAGGGAACAATATCAACAAGAAAAGAAAAGGAAGATGAGATGAAAAGGAATCGCTATCACTTCAGAATCGTAGAATTTTTATAGAGAAATTACCTCGAATTCATTTCCCTCCGTCCCTTATCCCCCTCCCTCCTTTCCTCTATTGCTAAGAGGGGGTTAGTTCAGCGTTGGGGCGGAAGAGGGAGGAGGAGCTCATAATAAAAGAAAGAAAAGAAGGAATTTGTATGTTTGGAGTCATGAATTTGTTTTAAATGTTCGAGGGATCTTGGAATGAATCGTAACATTGAAATGATTTCACCCTTTTACATAATTCCACGTGCTCTTCAGTAGAGTATTCGTTTTTTGGGGGTTAGTTTCTCTTTGATGTCACAGTTTCTTCCTGAAATTAAATTATAAATTAGTGTAGTCCCACGGTTTGTGTACAGCCCCTCTAATTGTGTAGATACTATAGAGTGTGGACTATAGAACGTCATGTTACTAGCACTATATATTTGACTAAAGTGGTGGACTGACCTTTTCCTCCATTTCTTATAAAAGTGTTCTGTTGTTTTAAACTTGAATATGAACAAATATAGTTTTAACTTACATACTTAATTATATTATATAGAATATAATGGACATATTAAAATAAGATTAACAGAAATAATTTTATTCGTTCACTTACTGAAGAGTTCCCTCCGTTTACCCTGAAAGGTATCAATCTTACCTTATTTGGCTCCCATTATGGTGTAGCCCAGAGTGGTCCAACGTTTTTCATCTCAAGGGCCAAATCTCATCATCAGTTTACACTACGGGTTGAAGACGTAATCCCACCAACTTGATATTAGCCCGAAACAACACTTAACTATTATTTTCAATACTTATATATACATTTTATTCTAGGTTAGTCGAATCTCTCAATTCTTACTACCAAATGAAAAGTTTATTAATCTCCCAAAGATGTATTATGAAAAATGCAGGCATACAGACTTTCACATAGCAACCAAACATTATAAAATTTATTAATGAGAGTACAGTTACACCAACAAAAAAAATATGGCTGGCTTAAGCCGGAACTTAGACTGGACTGCATCAATATTATATTTACACATATTTCTACTAATCAAATAAATAATTAATTAAAAGCAATCATGACCTTTTTAAATACGTATTTTTATTTGAATCATTAGCTATTTCACACCTTCCTACGAAGATATTCCTTTAATTTTCCTCTAGGATATTGTAAGGGCCACATTTTCAGTAAGCGTGGGCCGTATTTGGTCTGCGGGACGCCTGTTGGACCACACTGGGCTGTAGCTTATAAGATAGGCACAAGACATTTCAGGATAAACATAGCGAGCATAAATGGTCGACATAATTTAATAATCGATATAAACCATTATCAAGAGCTTAAACAGTCAAAATATTCACTATGGGCTTTAATAACATTCTCTCTAGAAAATGATAAGACCTAAAATATATTACCATTTGAAATAAATTTGTACTTGACAAACTTAAGAATTCCCATCATGTTCAAACCAAGATCTCTGTGAGTGTTAGGTTTTTCTTTCTGATGATAACTTCAAGTTCCCAATAAACTTTTTCGATCATATGGTAATTTGTCTTAAGATAGATTTTGTGTAAAATACATATTTTTATTCTGAAGTCCGACATCCTAACTTAGCCACAAGTGTGTTTGCCTACTGAACTAATTGCCCCTTGTTCAGTTCCCGACATGGCATAAAAATCTATCTTTAGTTAAATTGGAGTGTCTGCTTTCACAGTGATGAATTAAGGGGGAAGGGGGACTAGGTTTGGTCTCATATCTTGATTTAAGTTAGTTAATAAGTTTTATGCTGATATAATCAGTCGGTTTAGAAAGTTTACGTTAAATACCTCAGATAAATCACATATATATTCTGAATTTGTATAGGTTTACATGTTTAACATCCTAACGTCTTATAACGTTCATCGCACTGGTAAGCATCGCCTGTGCAGGACATGGCATGATGGACGGATTCCTCTCTGGACCGCGGAATCCAACCCGTCTGTCAGCGGCTGTTGTTGTTGACGAGTGGACAGATGACGTAATAGCTAGACCCTGTTAGGGTAGATGACAAGGGGGAGGTGAGGGAGGTTGGTAGTCACCATTAACTGAGCCGTCACCTCCTCTCAGGGGCGCGCGGACATTCGGGTAGGCTGTGATAAAAAGACAGGGTGAAAATTACATCCATAGCGTGGAAAGAAGAAAAATACAGAAGAGGGTGGAGAAGGGAGAGTGACGAAAAGAAGGGGAGGGATGGACTGAGAGATGGGTGTAAAAATGTGTGTACATACATATATATATATGTGTGTGTATATATATAAAAACACAAGAGGACATCGTGTGTGACATGTCTGACCGACCGCTAACCACATCTTCATCAGTGTGTCGTGGTCGTAGAAGGGTTGTTTCGGAGGGTGAAAGGGGAGGTCAGACACAGGCTCCGGAATGGCGGCAGTCACTAGTCTCCGTCATATATTAGACAAGGTTTTATTTATAACAAAGTTTCCACGTGCCAGAAGTAGTCTTTGTCTTTAGTATGGTCGAGTTTTGGATTGACCCATAGCCTACTTAGAAATACTATTTACATTTGTATAAGGTCTACTATTTGAATTAATGAATTTACAAGAGTTGCCATATCTGACTCTTTAGTCCGTTCGTTAGTGTGTCTGCTGACTTATAATAGGTTATTTACAGGTTTTGTTCCTGGCGAAAGCCGAAAATGCATAATTGTTGAGTTGGATTATTAACTTTCACTAAGTCTTAAATTAACGAGTTGGTGTGCTTGTCCTAAAATTAAGTTATATAATATTCTGTAAAAGTAATGAATTTGTAAAAATAAAAAAGTAGTCTTCTCTCGATAGCTTGAGGCTTCGTGATCATTTTAATTTTAATTTTTAAAACGACTGAATACATCACCATACGAGCATTTACTTCTCTGAGTGAGAGTGAAATGGCCTACCAATCTTTCCAGGAAAGGTATTTTCACATACCATTCAGGGATATTTTACATGCCACAATCGACATGGGGCTGAAGGCTTTAATTCCCCTCCGAAGGAAACTGTGCTGCGGATTTTTATCGTTCAAGAAAAAATCCGTTGACCCCGGCTGTGTTTGAACCCACGAACGTCAAGTCCTGAGGCGAGCACTTTACCCCAAGACCAACGAAGTCGACTTCGTATAGTCCGAGATAGGGAGGCGCTCGGCACAGATTCTTTTACATATCACCGGTCTGAGTATGACTCAGAGGGAAACTACATGGAAGATTTGACATTTCTTTGTAAGACAACCTCCTAGAAGTGAAGAAGATTCAGTTTGAATGGTAATTCAAGTAAGAAAATTCAAGAATGTAATACTTAAAACACGTGGTTGTTTTCATTTTTCTTGTTTATTCCACGTGACTCGAATTTTCACTAGTTCAAAGTGTGCCTGGGCCCGTTCAATTCGAGCGATCGAGTTTACAGTAATGAAAGTATTTTGGAGATAACTGTTATGACAGTATTTTAAATATGGGGTTGGGCCCTACTTAAACCGAATCCTTTTTGAATTCTTAAGGTGGGGATGTAGGGAACGCGAGAAAAAGTCAAAACAAATAAAAGGTTGTTCCAGTAGAAACAAAGAGTTTAATTTTCTTCATATGATGACATCAGCATTTGTTGGATATATTATGTCAAGATCATAGCAGCATTGGATGAGAAACTTTTTAATTGATGAGAAAAAGTTGTGATTAAATTCCAGGATATCCTTGATATATATTCAAGAACTGTTTAGGTCACCTTGTGAAAAAAATTTAATTCTATATATATATCCTGGACAAATATTTTACCAACTTAACTAATGTTGGTACTACCTGAGCTCAAACCACGGGCCGTCAAAGCGATTGATCTACTCCTACCCTTAACCATTTAGCCTTCACTAGCACTTAGCAATCACTTTAAAAGGTATAAATATCTAAAACCTCAACAAGCATTGCTACCCCAGCCGAACAACATGCTGCGACCCCCAGGTTGGAAACCGCTTACTTAGGTTATTATTATCTAGTTACATGAGGATCCCTGTAAAGTTACGCCATCTTTCCCTTGTTTGACGAGTTCGGATGTTTCCCCTTAGTTCGGTGTAGTTATGCTTCCCTGCCATTAGGAAGGGGGGCAGTCACAAGTTGTATCGAGATGTAAAGCTGCATTGTGACGAGTTAAACATACAGTAAGTTTCTGGTAGGAAGGGAATTTTAGAAAATACAAACATATTGTAAGTACCTAGCATTATTTGGATTGTTAATTAATGTATCACAAGCGTGATAAACTCGTGTGGGGAGAATGGCTGATTCAGAATGGTAGACAAACACTCCGTGAGGTAAATAATTCCCTTGCCAAATTGTATAACACAAACATTGTCAACACACATTTGTAAGCTGTCTTAAAGTAATAGAGAACCGAGTATATAACCTTTTGTTGGTTTTCGACTCATGTGAGAGGAGTAGGTGGTAGGACCATGACGTGGGAACCAGCAAACTTTACACTATCTCATCCACAGTCACGGGTTCGTACCCGGGCTGTGGTGAGAGATCCAGTGGCTAGGGTTAGAAGGACAGGTAAATTCGCTGTAGGGCTACGAGGGAACATGGGAACCTAAGTAGCACAACACAACGTATACTTGGTAGATGACAGTGCTAGTAGAACACAACTACCCTTCTAAGTATCACTCAAGGACTGTTAGATCAATGGCGAGCCACCCCGTATAATCCTCCTATATCAGTTTTTCAATATTTAATTATCAGCGTGACTTACTACCCTTTAGGGTTATACACTTATTTACTAATTACGCTAGTGGTTTTAGGGATTAGGAAGGTTATATTTAAAGGAAGAGTACCCGCATTTGCGTGGAGGAAGAGTGGAAAACAGTTTTGTAAAAACCACCCTCTGTAAATCTTACAGAGATTCGAACCTCAATCTCCCCGTCATCGGCAGTCTAGTCTACTGCGAGAGTAGCGCATATAGACCATGCGGCCACCGAGGAGGGTTTCTACTATATTAAACCTTCATAAATGAACCCAATTTATTGTTTCCCCCCTTACCTCCACCCGTACATCCCATCCTGACAAGACGGCCCACGAGAGAGCGTAACTGTGATAATATTGTTTACGGTTAACATTGATAACATTTTACTTTAATAATAGAGTTATTTTATAAGCTATTGGTATTATCAATGGGAAGTGAAAGTGGAAGATCATATGACTTCACATATAAATCAGTGGATCGTTGCAGCGATGGTTACAGATTATCGCGCTAAAATACATTTAAATATTTTTACTGGGAAAAGTTCTAACAATTTCGCTGGGGTGTAGCAATATATATAAATGGATGCCATTAAACAGGATACCCAGTTAATATAGGTATGTCCTAGTGCTGAAGCAGAGGGACACAATGACTCAAGTCGGCTTACCTAACCACTTAACTACGTCCCATAAATATAGAGATTGTATTTGTGTTGTGCGTAGAGGCTATGTTTGGCTCCGTATAGCTGTATGGTTTAGGATTGGGGTGAGGGGGGATGGTTGGTAAGGGAGGAGGAGGAATGAAGGATTTGAGATGGGAACTCGGCAGTAACGCTGCCTATCGGCTGTTGACACAAGTTTCACCCTTCTCTGGTTGATTAACCTGCAAACACACTCTGGAGTAAGGGTTAAAACTATTCCCGTTCCCATCCAGATCATTTCTGCTGGAGCTTTTGTTTGAGCTCCTAGAGACGTTGAAATGGTGTGGTGTTTCTGTCTCTCTCCTTTCTGCATTGGTGGGCACTCGGAATAAACGTAAAGCTCGTCCAGTTTGGTTTGCCGAGGTTTTCTGGAGTTTTGATCCCAACCTTTTGTAATTAGGGAAAGTTTTTTCTATAGCCTGTGGTTTCCCACTCTCCCGCCACGAAAATGCGTGTACATTTCCTTTAAATTATATATTACTCACCCGTACCTCATTAACGCTACTAAAAACTGTCGCATATTTACATTTGTGAGGCGGGGATAAGTAATAAGATATAATAAATGTACCTGCATTTACGTGGAGGGAAAAAATACCTGGGGAAATCCCCAGAGGAAGTCCAACACCGACCTCCCCATTGCTAGCGAACCAGACTAGTTGGGCCTAACATTTAGTCCGCGTGTCCTCCGATACGGGTCTCTCCTGTTGATGTAAGTATAAGAAGCACCTCCGTAAAGAGAGTTCACGATTGTCGTCAAACCCCTGGTGTGGTAAAGTAAGGAAAGTAAGGAGTGAAATTCAATCCTCTCCGGGTGAACACTTTCCCGAAAGAAGCGGACACGTCCCCGCAACGTCCCGCATAACTTAACCCCCCTTTGCCATCCATTATTCACCCGTTTCTCCTGTCTTTTCATTTTATTCCCCTCTCTTTTATCTACTTTTGTGTCTTGCTACTGAACCCCTTGTCTAGAACGAACGTCGAACACCTTATACACCCTACTGCCCCTTCAAAGACCACCTTCTCTTCTATCTGAACTGCTGAAAACTAAACTGACCGCTCTACACAACCTCCTATCCCCAAACCCACAACCCCACGAGACTACAACTACCCCCTTATACCCCTTAAAACGGGACCCATTTCATTTGCATACTCTTTCCTTCTCACCGCCACGAACATGAAAAAGGTGTTGCTAGCCTCTAGAACCTCTAAAATTAATGAACTTTACCCCTTCCCTTACTTTTTTTTTTTGTGGTGGGTACTTTTACCGGGATTCCCGAAGAAAGTATAAAAAATATATAGAAAATAAAAAGGACTTCAGCAAGACCACACCCTATACTTATTGTGGACTCCTTTTTTTTTTATTATTCCAATTCTTGAGTTCGTCGCAATTTTTTTTTACTTCTTCTAAGGGAGTGTTTTCTTTATTTTCTTTTCAGGACATCAAACATCAGGGAAGTTGGATTCAAATATTGTTGGTGGGGCTTCTGTGGCTTCTTTACAGGGTTTTTTTTTCTCTCGAATGTGTGGGGATACTTTTTCCGGGGACTGGCACTATGTCAACTCGGTCAAAGTTATATTGAAATGTTCTTGACCTATTTTATCTTTCATTCATCAATGAAATTATTCCATTTAACAAAGGATGGACAAGTAGAAAGACGCGAGGGGAAAAAAAGTTTAATCTTAGGCTGTAAAGAGTTTTTATTTTTTTCAAAAGAGAAATAAATAGCATCTATATAAAAACCTTTGTAAATTAATAGAATTTCTCTTCAATTTAAACAAAAACGAACCAATTGGTTTTTATATTTGGTAATTTTATTGATTTTAAAATCCAATAGCTTTATGCCCTTTTTTCTCAGATGAACCTTATCCAGGCAAGATTCATTCCGAACACAATGAAAGGGGGAGAAAAACGTGGCTCGCGACCAGCTCAGGGCCTACGGAATCAAGTGGCAATGTCTCTTCCCCCCCTACCCCGGCCCCTCTTTCACCCACCATAAACCTTCTATCCCTTATTCCTCTCTTAAGCGTCACCGCCAAATGACTGCATCCACCCAGCTCATTAATATGCAGACTCTACGGCCGTTAAAGGTAGAGCCTGAAGAAGGGCGATTTTCAGACTTTTTGGGTTTTACGAAAGAAGAAAAAGAAGTTGCTCGGGTAGGAAAACGGGGCGATGGAATTGCGGGGATAAGAGTTAAAAAAAAAAAGTCGTGGCTCCTCCACCACTGGGTTAGGGAGTTAGGAAAGGGTGGGAGGGGAGGTTTAATTTATGTAACAGAGAAAAGGCGTCACCTCGTTACCCTTAACTCTTCCGACACCGAGCCCGTACTTTCTACCTTTCCTGCTACTCCTTTTTAGTGTTTAGCGCAAGTTTACTTCCGATATTGGCCCCGTTATAATAAGTCGAATAGTAAAACGTGGTCAAGTAATTTAGATTTTATTCATCAGAGGGGGCTTTCAATTCTTGACGTAAGTTTTTACCTAAACGCCTCGGTGTTGACGTGGTCAAAGGCGTCAATATCGATTTATAACGGATTGTGTAATTACGGGGAAGGTCGAGGTTTCGAATCTAGGTTGGGCGCCATGGGGGAGTTTTCCATGTGTAACTTCTCCTTTTAGTTTACAATACTTTTTACACCCTTATGCGAACACATTTCCTCTATCCTACCTCCCTCGTCCAATTAAGTGGATTTCTATATGTAATTTATTAATTTTATTTCCCAACCTCATCCCCACTCTAATGCGGGGTAATTTATTATAAACTACCCTCACCCAAGGGCCTTCCATATTATATTTATTACTTTCATTTTCGCATAACGTCTACACTAGAATTCATGTGATTTATCTCTTATGTTTTTCCCATCCCTTCGCCATTCTAATGCTGGTGTATTTCTTATAATCACATTTCCTTCCACCTGTACCCCATAGATTAAGCAGATTTTGCTAGATTTCCCTGAGAGTAGTTTTATATACCATAAAATAACAAAGCCTCTTTATAGGCTCCCTGTGTGAAAAACGGGCACATTATCTAGGTTTTTCCACAAATTCTAATTTTTTAGGTGTTTTCCTTTCTTTCTGGGTAGTATAAACGATAAGTACACCAAATAATTACAATTTTTAGAATGTTGGTCTGTCTGTCCACTTGTTTGTTTCCAATAAACTCAAAAATATAATAATTGGATCGAGACGACACTCCTACTGTTGTACTCCTTATTTTTCAGAGAACCATGATAATCTATATACAATCACACTAGCTTATCAGCGAGCGAAGTGGTGTAGAAAAAACCTGGTGTAAGCAGTGAACATTCGTCGCGGATATTGTTGTGAGTACATAAGATGGCACGTGAGATGAGCTGAGGTGTGGAAGAGGAGGGCATTGGGCGAGTCCATGTTTCTTCGTTAATTTCGTACGCACTTAAAACCTTGCTCTAGACTAAGTTTCATTCTTTTCTAGCATTTGAAGTGGTTGAATGTGTTGATATATCGCTTAATGCGAGCGAAGCTAGTTGATAATACATAGCAAAAGTGACAACTGGATAGCGTGAAATTAGATCTAGTAACTTTTCTAGTTGTTGAACATAAGTTCTTCCTGTGAAAATTTGACTCTACTTGTTTGTATTTACACGCCAAGAAAGGTGTTCTTCAGCGTTGATATTTGAAAGAAGGTGTCAATTTAGAGCGATGGGAACAAAATACTGTAGCGAACTTTGGTTTGTGATTTTTACACTATTCATATGTTTTGTATATTCTTTGAATGGTTCTTCCAAGTGAGAATAAGGTATACGTTCCTCTTTGCGCCGTTCACCTAAACCACTGATACGAGCTATGAACTCAACTCTACATTCTACTACCTTCTCCACCCCCCGGACACACTGTACGGTTTACTAAGAAAAACCGCGCACAGATTATTTCCTGGACCTAGTTTAAACTTTTACCCCCTCCCAACTCTTCCCGCCCACGTCTCTTACCCTCATCTGTTGGAGGAAAAAGGGTGGTGAAAAGGGTGGTGGGGGGTAGGGACAGGTTCGGTGCCAAATGGGAGAAAAATGTATAACGTAATTACGGAAATTTAATTAGAACTAATTAAAAGCAAAGCTCATGCAGTCGCTGACTGGGAGAGCAGAAGCAGAAAATGAGAGAGGTAGAGATTTACAAGCGAAAAAGAGAGAAATGAGTTGTTGGTTTTTTCCTCTCTATCTTCCCCCCCTACCCCCTTTCCCTTTAACCTATCTGTTTTTTATTAGGATGTTTCTGTCCCTGTCTTTTCGGTTTGGTGTTGGGATGAAGGAGGTTGTAGGAGGGGGGGTGGGGGTGGGAGAGAGGGTGGATTGAAGGCCGATGATTATTTATGTAAATAAAAGGTTCGACCGGCGTGAGAAAGTGCTAAATTACTTCCCCCTTTGCCCTGGCTGGAAAGAAGAATGGGTTTGAAGATCACTGCAATTGTGTTTGTGCGGTCGGTTTCGGAGTTATTTTCGGGACGGGAATTCTGTCTCTGTGATTACATCTCAAAGGCTTTTCATCTACGATAAAGGGATCTTCCAAATACTTGGTAATTTTTTGTTTTTATTTTTTTCTAGGTGGATCGTGTTTTAAAATATACCATCAATACATTTCAGTGGAAAAAAAAATCCACATGAATAAATAGTACCCACATCAATAGTCGTAGAGCCTGTAGATTCATTCTCGTAATAGACTCGATTGCCGGTGATGTGGAGATCTGTGTTTGAATCCCTGTTTGGTATAGTGAGTGTTGTTTTTTTCTAAATGTTTTTCCAATATCTTTCCATGAAAATTCGAGTACATTTCATTTACCTCTACCTTCCGTATTCCTATCCCATTATTATAAATATGTGGATCGCCAGAAAGGGCAGTATGATTATGTGAACACACACACAAATAATATGTAGCCTTACTAATAAATCCCTGCCTGATGGATAGCTATAATTGATAGTAAAGAAGTTATCGTAGTTGCCTGAACGCTAATTCCCAGCCTAATATCACCTTTTACTCGGATATCAACTATAGATCTACATTCGCGAATTTAGGCCTACCTTTGGTTGGAAAACTAAAGTAAGAATATTTAAGAAACATGGATGTGGCGTTGATTATTGCCAGGGTAAGTAGACCTTGTTAGAACTGTACCTATGATTATAATATACTCTTTCCCCATTTTACCAATCATATATTATATAGGCGCTGCTATAAACACCTTACATGGGAATGTATTTTCGTTCATACTAGGCCAATTTGTGTTCCTCTGAGTGATGATCAAAATTTTACAGATAATGTTTGGATACATTCTGCTCTCCCTGGAAACACTGAATGCCATGCCATTGTTAAGACAATCAATAGATTTCCATCAAGTCAAGATCGTCAACACAAAAACAATCAATAGATTTCCGTCAAGTCAAAATCGTCAACACAAAGACAATCAATAATTTCTGTCGAATCAAGATCGTCAACACAAACTGCAGACTCAAGGCAAGATCATAAGCAATCTCTTCGGTCAAGGAGTAGAAGGAGTTGGAATAGGAGAAAGGTCAATGCCAAAATTTCTGCAGTTTTCCTTTCCTGAGTCCGTAATGTTATCTGCATCAATATTTCCGGTAGTACAGTAGTTATGTCTCTATAGCTCGGAGACACAATATTTTCCTCCGAACTCCTCATAAGAGAACAATGAGTGAATCGTACGAGTGGTGAGTCCATTGTGTCTTCTTCTTCCATCACCGAGCTAACTGATGCTCCCTTTTCCGAACGCAAGAAGACGTAAGGAAGAAAATAAAAGTAAAAATACACGCCGAGGGGTTGTTAGGAGGGGGGTTTGGGGGGTAGATAGTATGGAAGAAGTGACCAATGGAGGAGTTGACGCAAGGAAAGCTTAAATAAAGCTTTGTCACCGGCTGTGGTGGCCTGCAGGAGGCTATTGTTGAGGTCAGCTTCTTTGGAGGCCATTGTCTCGGGTGAGAGGGTCTCATATCGGGCGATGGTAGAAAACAACTCTTATTAACGGGATAGGAGTGGGGGAGGGATCGGCGGGTGTAAGGGGTTGAAACGTAGCTTCCGGGTGTGCGAGGGTTTGGAGGCGCTCTCTCTCTTCTTGTCGCTTACTTTTCGATGACATCGCCATCAGCGGGTCTTTTTCAAGGGAAAGAGGCGCTTAGGAAGAAGGAGCATTCAAATATTGGATGACTTGAAGGAAAGAAGAAAATTATGGAAGCACAAGGAGGAAGCAGAGGACAGGTTTCATTGGCAGTCTAAGTTCACTGACAAAAGGAATGAACCTGTCGTAAGACAGAACACCTAGTAATTAAATAATATATCGATTCCTTCCTCTCCCTCTTTTTTATTTTACAAATTTTAACTGGAGTTAGGTCGAACCAAATTTTTCTCGTATTCGAATATTAATTTTGATTATAAATCTTGAAACTTGAATCCGAAGCCCAGAAAATATTATAAGCATAGCAGGTTAACTTTCTAAAAAATGTACGTTTCTCTCCTTTTAATTCTTATTTTGCTCACACTAATTCTTTAGTTGTTGTAGGAAATAGAAATTGTAACTAAATAATGACATTTTGTGTTCAAATGCGAATTCCCATTCAGCTAAGTGGTGAATTAATGGTCTGGAGTTTGGTTGTTAGGTTTTTCCTGTTGTTAGATATGGCTAAGCAACTGCTAAACATCATAATAGCTCTAAAAATACAAATTCAAAATTTGCAGAAAAAAACTCCAATCTCTAATATATACAAAATATTGGGTCTTAGAATCTCAAATATCCTTAAGAATTCGAGAACTACAAGGTTTGAAAGAACTATCCTTGTCTCAAACAAATACAATATTTTATATATAATATAATAGAAACCCACCAAACAAAATGTATAGTCTATCAGAAGTCCCAGTAAACTAATGAAATATTTAACTCGTCATAAATACTGTACAAGAAGATATTCACTTCATTTCCGATGTCAATCATTTTGTCAGTTTCGCCTCGTGAATATTTATGAAAAGTTTCATATTGAATGGCCTCAATAAAACAATTAAATTATATCAAAAATACCCCCTTTAAGGCGGGAGTTTAGGGGATGCAAGAAAAGGTAAGTGTTATTTACCATTTTTATAACAAAACTTATTTTGGCCAAAATAAATAAAATATTGTTCCAGTAGAAACATAGAGTTTAACTTTCTTCACATGATGATATAAACAGTTATTTAATATTTGCCATGAGCATAGCGGCACTAGATGAGAAACTTCTATTAAATAAAGAGAAAAAGCTGTCACTCAATTTTAGAACACCCTTGTCAAATAATCAAGAACGGTTGAGGTCATTTTGTGAAGAAAATTAAACTTTATGTTTCTACTGGAGCAATATTTTATTTATTTTGTCCAATAAAATGTTTTGCTATAGAATCTGTAAAGGCAATGCCCTTTTCTCACGTTCCAAAGATTCCCACCTTAAGTTGGAATAACGAGCGTGGGCAAAGGCGTCAGTCTCGTATTGTCTGGTTTACCTCTGATGGTGAGGTCAGAGTTTAAATCTTGGGTTATTTTAGATAGTTTTCCCCTTAAACCTAGATTCATGCACACTTCCTCCATATTTACCTTTTTCATTCGTACTCAATTATTATAAATATTCTGATGGCTTGAAAGGGTCGCAACACGCGAAATATGAGGGGGGGGGGGAATGTAATTCGTTTCATTTGCTATCATGAAACATGAACTAAGAACATGTGCTAATGTGCAGTTTATTTTATCTAACGAAATCTTACTCTAGTTGAGAAGGTATAAAATTCAAAGAAGTAGATAGATCTTGTTGAATTACCGTGCACCGCACAACCCAAACTAGGCGACGTGATAAAGAAGGCAAGGTACGAAGTTATTACACAGTATTTCTCTTCTTCCTCATCTCAGCGTCGCTCGCGAAAGAGGGCGAGAGAGACGCCGAGGAAATGGATGAAGGAGACACGGGGGAAGAAGTGTAAGAGACTTGTGGGCGGAAATTGTTTCTGGTTCTTATCTGTGCTCGCACCTTACAGCACGACGCAGCACCTACTGGCGTGGCACGTTACATATAAACCTGATTTATACCTTGAGGAACTCGTGGCGGAATTGGCGTCGTACCACTCTCGGTGACGTTCGCTCCCGCGAGCGCGTGGGGGCATCGGGTTTGAGACTCGAATAAGGTATCTCAAGACTTTTTTTTCTCTTCATAAATCGAAATTATCGTACACATTGTTGCCGACTAATTTTATTTACGTGCTTCACGTTTTACTATCCGTCCGATATATTAGTTTATTTACTTTAATATGCTGATGATGGGTATAGTAGATTTTAAAGGAGGTTGATAGATTATTTTTAAGTACAGTATATAAATAGCCTGAATAATTATTTATTTTATACATAGATATTTGGATATATGATAAAAGATGAAGGATTGCAAGGTTTGTTAACGGCAGGAAGAGGCTATAGAGCCAATTAGCGGGTATTGTATATATTTCAGAAGAACTATTATTGTCGGGTGGTGTGCGATGTTCACCCCCCAAGCAGGACTAGGGGGTTGAAGTGCTTCTAGAATATTTTACGTGAGTTTTTTTATTGATTAATTGAAACGGCAAGGATGGTCTCATTCGGGAGTTTGACACAGTTTGACACGTGTGGCAACGTCGCTAGAATGCGATGACGTATAATAATTATTCTTATAGTTAAAAGATTATTAGTTTTTATTAATCACAATAATTCGTTTTAGCATAAATAAAGAATAATAATTATCAATTCAGGCTGGTGTATTCAATAATAATATTCAAAGCTTGAAAGCGGCAAGCATATATATATATATATATATATATATATATGCTTGCCTCTTTCAAGCATATATATATATATATATGCTTGCCTCTTTCAAGCATATATATATATATATATATTATAGAAGGCTCTATATTTTTGGAACGCAACAAAGTCCAGCTGTATAATCCAAACGGTTAGTAAGACGTAGTGATAAAATAAAAAAGGTCCACCCGCATTTTTGTGGGGAGGGTAGTGAGAAACCCTTTAGGAAAAACCACCATAATACACCTAACCAGTATCCGAACCCAAACCAGACAAGACGAACCTTACATCCTTTTCCGTGTGCCCACCGGGGCTTATATGTTTAAAAGTACAATTAAAATGAGTATGCTGATTTTTAATTAGCTAAGACCTTCCTCGGTGGCCAATGACAGGAAGATCGGGGTTCAAATCCCAGTCATGTGTACTTAGGGTGGTTTTTACCCAATGGTTTTCCAATCTATCTCTACGCGAATGCGGGTATACTTCCTTTAAATTTAGCCTTCCTCATCCTTAACTCATTAGCATAATTAATACATATACGTATAACCTGAACAAGTAGTAATATTTAGCACCGCGTCTTACTACCCTTTTGGTTAAGTATTAATTACGCTAATGAATTAGGAATTGGGAAAGCTGAATATAAAGTAAGTGAATCCGCATTTGCATGGAGGGAGAGTGAAATTTTTTTAGGAAAAACCACCCCCAGCTCACCCGAGTGAGATTAGAACCTCGATCTCCCCGTCCTCGGCAGTCTAGCTCAATATGAAACTAGCGCGTTAGCTAACTACACCACCGAGGCAGGTAACAATTAGTTAAACGCGATGCTAAAAAAAATTAGCTATGCTACTATTAACGGTGACCGGAGGGTCTAAATGGATGGACTAACATTGCACTCGGTCGTCGATGATGTTGTAACCAGGAGTTCGGGTGCGTTTAAAGGGATTTTACCAGTCTCTTTCTATTTTACTGTGGCTGAACTTTCTCTCGTTTACCCTTCTCATTTCAACCCTATTAGATTAATACGTGTCAAGTAGCTCCTCATTTGTCCTCACGAGGCTGAGTTTGACTCTGTTACAAACCCGCTGATTCGTATATAAATTCTGGAAGCGCCGTGGATCGAACCCGGCTCGTCTGGATCTGCGATTTTTTTTTGTCAAACATATGTTTTTGTCATAAGAAATATAAATACCGTCTTCTCCCATTCCATCATAAGGAAACAGAATGACAAGGATAATTGTTTCATCAACATCTACACTCGCTTAAACCGGACTGTGCTGGCCTAGAGTCCCCGGGCTCGATTTCCGGCTGGTATCGGGGGATATTTCTTGAATGTAAAATAATTCCCGTGGTCAACAATATTTGGTTAAACAGGCTAAAGTTAGGTTAAGATCTTCATGGGCTCCACCCTGTCATATTCACTAACATCATCATCTCACCTCACCAAGACATGGAAAGAGCCTCCACAAAAAGGATGTACCTACGATTAGTACATTCAGGCGTCCCCTGGAAAACGGTACACTAGCAGGCCCCTTCCAGTAGAGCTTTCCACAAACTGAGCTACAGGATGGTGTAGCCCAGACAGGCCATTATTATTATTAGCATTCACTTAGACTAAAGAAATGATAGAAAAACAGAAAATTGGAAAAACAAGCCGTAGGAAATAGAGTTGGAATTGAACTCTTGTCACTCCCTATTGAGAACTAGGTTTACAAACAGCCTATTTAGTCCTTTAAGACTTTGTAATATAGGTCTCTAAACTTAGTAAAACGCTACTAATTACACTTTACACGATTTAACTAAGGAATGTTTAAGTCTTAAATGAAAGTGAGTTAACGTTATAAGTATGACGCTCCTCCACGTATACCGTAATAGACAAAGACTATCTTCTCCCTTCCTTGGTCCTCCTTGCGTTTTATAATGAAATATACGTCAAGGGGAGGTTCGCGAGGCAAAGGGAATTTCACTTCTCGCAGAGGTCAGCCTTAACCCCCTGTTAATGGGGCGAGCAAGGTAGGTATGTCCGGTCATTTAAATAAATGAAGTCAGCTAAGAGTCGCCCCATTAAACTCTTCCTGAAGGACCACCTCCTTCTCCCTCCCCCCCCCCC
>CABFWO010000943.1:87020-97805 GCA_902155825.1 Timema genevievae | reverse complement strand
GGGGGGGGGGGGGGTAGGGGGCTAAGAGATAAAGTTACTACTGTTCGCCCCATGTCCAGCGACTCTCCCTCTTCCCCCCCTTCTTTCCCGCACTCCCCCTCTCTCGTGCAATGATGTTATGGGGATGAAGAATGGGGCCAAGTCCCTGGAGTTCTGGGGGGAGGAGCGAAGGAGAGGGAGGGCTGGAGAAAGGTAAAAAAACAAATAAAAAAAACTCAGTCAGATTCTAACCGAGAGAGCGATGAAAGAAAGGGGTTGGTTTCCGAATGAATCCCTTTGAAGACAACTGGATGTAAGAGGAAACTTTTACCAAGTTATCGAGGAAGTTTTAAGGTGGAGGGGAAGAAGTGAAGGAGTGACACAAAAAAAAAATTGAAGAGAATAAATGTTGGGTCTTATCTTAAAATTAGGAATCATTACGTTTTGATTACTCGTTTGTAAAACTTCCGTTATTAATAACAACACCAAGTTTTGTAGTTTATCAGATTATTTTATTGGTGGAGTTAAGAGGGTAGTTGAAAAAGTTTATCTAAGAAACTAGTGAATGGATGAAGTTTTAATAACATATTTTGATAATTGTTAAAGATAAACTAATAAACCTTTTAAATATAGCTGCACAGTTTTAATCTAAGTTAATATCATATTCTTCTTTTCGTAAGAAAATAAGATCAAAAAATATGAATAGTTGTCGTAACTTCATAAATTCATCTATATTTCAAACCGTAAATAATTTACTCTACCGAATAGTTATTAGTTCTAACTTGATGCAGTGGTACCAATCTTGTATGTTAAACAAATACTCACCAGTGATCGAGCTACGCCTTATAATTAGAAAAATCTCCAAAACACTAATAAAATTAAATTAAAAACTGACTGGACGAAGCTCACAAATTAGTTTTTGTCTTTTCTTAATTTCCCATCATCTCTAATTAGTTAAGCAGACCTAAACCCTTAATTGTGAACATAGCATAATATATATTTAAGCATTCATTAACATGATTCAAATTATAGAACCAACAGTTTATCAAATTTACCCTTTTGTGTTTCTTGCTTAAGGTAAAATTTTACCTTAATCTGTTTTTACTATTAGGGAAGATTTCTTATATTATGAATAAATTTATGATCAGGTCCGTACTGTTTTAAGAGGTGAGCACGCGGGAAAAGGCGTGAGTCTCTTATTGTCTGATTTGCTGATGAGTAGTGGGTCAGGATTCGATTAATCCCTTATTACATTTTGTGCTAAACTTGATAAAAATTATAAGTTACTTGCAACAGCCTTTGTCACCTCCGCTCCCTCCCTATCACCCACCATTGCGTCTTACTACCCATCCAAACTAAGCATATTTACACTAATTGGTTTGGGATGAGGAAAGTATAGTTGAGATATATCTTACAAGAATTTTCTTGAAGGGAGATAATAAAACCATATATAACACTCCCTTCAAAATACCCGACCGGGATTCTAACCCCGACCTCGTCACCGCTAAACCAGATCAGACGAGATCAATGCAAGTAGCAACCATGCAATCTTAGCTACACCAACCGGCAGATCTATATATCATATATAGCTGTGTGTTTGCTTGCGTAATTTCTTCTCACTCGGTAAGCTGGGGTTCAATCCTTGGCTGAGAGCATTAGCTATTTCCCGATACTTATGTTTACTATACTCTCAGGTTTATCAGACACATTCTGGTGTACTTCCTTTAAATTCACCTTCTTAATTTTGTTACCTTGGCGTACATATGAAGGATACAAGTGGAAAAGGAGGAAAGTCAAATTTTAACTCAAATTGAGTCAGTGCTGCCATCTGTTGGACCAGTGGCTACCAAACTTTTTATACCAAAGAATCCCTTGCACCAGAAAAAATACAAGCTGGAACCCTCATAAATTTTTTCTACACTAATATTACGAACATTCAATAAAGGTAGTTAAATTTACAAGTATAAAAATATAAATCAAACGGAAAACATCACGTGTTCTAGATGTGTCTTTGGAAAAGGTATTTTATTCAGATTTGGAAAAAAAAAGCGGGGGGGGCGGGGCTCAGTTGGTATCTTGTCTGTTTGCTGAGCCAAGGGTCCCACCGATTGGGTTAAAATTTGGTATCTGGGGTTTTCATAAGGTGCCCCCAAGGGATTTTTGGAATTAAATAAATAACCCTAAATTTAAGGGTAGTTTACTGAAGGGCAAAAAAAGAAAAAAAAAGTATTTTCTCAAAATTCGCTATCGCGATTTTGATTATATTTTATATATAGACATTGTTTATCATTATAAACACCATGGTAACTGTCATTCTCTCATGAAAATTATTTTCAGGGTACTTTATATGGAGGAAATTTTCCCATTTTCACCATTTCTCCGCAACTATATGAGATATGAAATATCTTATAGTTGTAAAGTTGTAGTACTATTAAAGACACAAATCTTTTATTGGAAATATATTTTTATAAAACCAAGTTTCTGAGTTCTAATCAAATATGTATATTTTTAAATTCAGGTTTTTGAAAATAAATTTGAATATTATGCTCTTTGGTGAACATAGATGTTTCTCTTTTCTCGATTTTACTGTAACGATGTTCCTAGTTCCTAATGCCATAAAGTAAATAACAGTATATATTATTTCACTTATGATCTATGGTGTAGTGTTTCCACAGTACTGTATATGCCTATTATTTTGTCTCACAAATCTTACGAGTTTTTAGTTAATGTATATTTTAAAATAAAAGCCAGAGAAAGTCATAGCGGTGCACCGTACCATTGACATAGAGCAGTAAAGCGAATCTATTCAACTGAACAAAAACAAATTTAGGTCCTACCTAGGATTGATTCAGGTCCCCATGGAGGCTCTACTCGACCACTATGACCCCTACAACAACAACAAGAAAAACTTTTTTTTTCTTTAAGAATCGATTTATTATTTACTTATTTTTTGTTCTTTTCCAAAGGTTTCTCTTAAATAATGCCCATTTCTTAGTTAGCAATTCACCACTAGATTCATTCAAGAGTGGAATGAAAGTTTAAGCGATGATCTTTTTTTTTTTTTCATCCTTTCCCCGTTTCTTCTTTTCCTCCCTTGAGTTGAGGAAATCCCAAGTACTTCCTTCGAACTGCATTACTTATGCTAAAGCAATTAATTTGTCCAAAGATTACCCATGCATCCTGGCAACCCCCCCTCCAACCCCTTTCCCTTTTCCTGTGCTGCCTTTACCTCTCTTTTTCCATTACAACTTCTTTTAATTAATTTTAATTAACGTGGGCCATGGACCCGCCATTTGGAAGGGGTGGGGTTTTTATAATCTATATATGAAGACCTTACAACTTCAGAGAGAGAAAACAGGGCCTTTCGGGCGGTATTTTTAGAGGGTTCCTTATCGAGATTAAAGATAACTAACACAAAAAAACAAACATGCCCCCACCCCCCTTTTTTTAAATTCAAACTTGTTTGGAAATAAATTAAATTAACTTGTATTTTTAGTGTATTTATATAGTATTTTACTACTTAAAGTATAAAATGTAATTTTATTTTTAATCATATATTTTCTTTCCCTCTATCTCTCGGAGAAAGAAGTATTGTGATCGTCAAAAATAGTGAACTCGAAATTTTGATAAGTGTCGACGTTTAATGGAACAAAAGGATTTGTTTTCGTGATGCCATCTCTCTGTCTGTAGGCCTATATCGGTCTTTAGACAAAACCATTTTACCAATCAGACTTAAACTAGGTAACTAGGGTTCTTACGTGGTTCCCCCGATCAATTTTTGGAATCTAACCCTAAAATTAAGAGTAGCTTACTGAAGGGCTATAACGATTTTGATTAAATTTTCTACTCAGGCACTGTTTATTATTACAAAATGGAAACGCTCATTTCTCATGAAAATTACTTTAAGGGTACTTTACATAAGCATACATTTCCAATTTTGATCACATCTCCGAAACTATTTCAGATATGAAATAACTTATCATTGTTAAATTGTGCTACTAATAAAGATCAAAATACCCGCTTTAGTGGCCGCATGGTCCAAGACATCATTCTTGCAATATACTAGACTTCCGATGACGGGGATATCGTGGTTCGGTCCTGGTCGAGTGTACTAAGAGGGTTTTTTCCTAAATATTTTCCCCACTCTCCCTAGTGCAAATGTGGGTACACTTCATCTAACTTCAACCTTCCTCAATCCTAACTCACTAGCGTATTTAGTACATTGGTGCATATCCAGAATGTGTATTTAAACGTGGTGCTATATATATATATTTTTATAAACTAATAGTTGATGAGCCATGAACAAATAATATAAATATTTTTTATTCAGGTGATTATAATGTTAAATTGATTGTTATACTCTTTGATGGACCAAGATGTTCCTCTTTTCTCAATATTTCTGTACTAATGGTATGTTTGTTCTTTGGTGAAGTGTTTCTGCAACAAAATATATTGTTTGGTTTCACAACTCTCATTAGTTTTTAATATTTACAGTAGCCCCATGACTTCTTTGGTGCTGACTGACAGCTCATAGCTGACAGCTGACAGCTTTGAAAAGTTACCAGACCAAATTATGTATCCCTACGCCGAACCATATGATCTGCAAAAACATGTGTTTATCAGCTGTCACTTCTGACAGTCAAAAATTTAGGTATATACCTAAATTTTGACTGTCAGAAGTCAGCTATGAGCTGTCAGTCAGCACCAAAGAATTCATGGGGCTACTGTAGATTAAGATAGAAGAATAAGTCTGAACAGGGTGCACCGTACCATTTATTTGGATTTGTTTAAATTAGGCCTATGTCAATTAATGCAAACACCCTGCCTACTAAATATATGTTTAGTAGCGTTCAAAAAACAACTTTATCTTGATAAAACTTATCAATCAAATTCATTCAAATCAATATTTAGTGTCGTAAAATACCTAAACATTTTGTAATTAAGTAAATACAAATATTTTCAATCGAGTAAGTACTAAGCTAATTATCGAGAAGAAAATTTGTTGCAATTTGTTACTAAGCTCAAAAACCCATTATTATAGCAATGGGCATTGAGTTTTTTACTTTTTTCCCAATCAAAGGACTTGGAGAAAACTTGGTACATTCATTCAACATAATGAGACCCTATACGATTTAAAAGTTTTTCATTCAGACTGGACACAATTCCGGCACCAATAGTGACGAATCTATTTTTTTTAAATACCCATTTTATTTTTTTCATTTATAGAACTCAAAATATAGCTCAGATTTTAAGTTCAGATCAATCATTACACTCCTTTTAAACCTTTTTGTTGTTACCTTCTTGTTTGTTGTTCATACATTTTAACCATTTAGTTACTAGAAGCGTGCTGATTTTGGTTATAACCACAGGTTAAGAACAATGTTCGATGCCAGATTATTGAACGTTTATTAATTGGTAATAGCTGAAAGCCTTTATTAAACATTTAAAGTTTACAGGTTCGTGTAATGTTACAATCACAGCTGATCTAATAAAGAACTATGTGCGACACAACTGTTTCGTTTGCTGTGTAAGCAAGCACTATCATGTTCGACTGACCCGAAGTAAGTTAGTAAAGTGAGTGAGAGTTGAACTGTGTTCCCGCCCGCATGGAAGCCAGAGAGCAGGACCGCGTGACACACGGCGCGGCGGGCCCAGAGCTCAAGAGAGCGCGGTGATGGTGGAGTGACGTAATACTCTATGCCTTTACTATATATTATATAATAATATAAAATAATGATTTTATATATATATATATATATCTTTAACAGTAATTTATAATGACACACTTTTCTACACCATAGTTCCTATTTGGAGCGCCGCGTTGTATGGAGCAGAAACTTGGACTTTCAAAAAGATGGAAAAGATATAATTGGATGGATTTGTAATTTGGTGCTGGAGAAGACTTGAGAAGATCAGGTGGACAGACAAATGAAGAAGTCTCAGGAAGAGTGGGTGAAAAGAGAACCATTTTGGGTGTGATTCTTCGGTACAAAGCAAAGTGTATTGCACACATCCTTAGGAGGAACTGTCTTCTGCATGACGTCATAGAAGGCAAGGTTGAGGGAAAGAGGAGCTTAGGAAGAAGGAGGATTCAAATATTGGATGACTTGAGGAAAGAAGAACATTCTGGGAGCTGGAGAAGGAGGCAGAGGACAGGGCGCATTGGTGGTCAAAGTTCACTGACCTGTCGTAAGACAGAACACCTAATAACTATAAAAGTTCCTGGATATTAAAAAATTACCCGTTTCTTCACATTTCCATTTTATAGTAAACTTAAAGCATGTGTGTATTTTATTCAGTTATATAGTCCTTATACAGGAAAAATATAGTAGGTAATTAAATATTATTAGGATATTAATATGTCAAAACTATTACAAACTATTTATAAATTAAAAGTAAGTTCATATAGTATGCATAAAGCTATTGTAGATGTAGTAAGCTCCAATATTAATTTTAAATAAATAGAAAAACGTTTAAATTTGACTAATACAAATGGGATTAGTAACTGCGACAGAAATGGATTGACGCGTCACACATTTCATGTGTATAGCTTTTTTTTTAAAGGGGGGTTCTAAATGTGTTAATCGCCTCTAACCTAATTGTATTTACATAATACAACGGTTAGAATTAATAGGCATTTATTTACGATTTACACTTTAACTTAAGACGTAGAGTTCGGGAGGTTATACGATCTGTTGTCTTCATGATTTTCAAAAGCAAGCAGGGTCGTTACTTATTCGGAGTTCACTATTAATGCAGTCTTAGAAGCTAATAATATAGTTTGTATTATTTTAGTATAGAAAACAAATATTTTACTAAAATAACAATTTTATATAAACAAAAGATCATCATCATTTGTTCATGGTTTAAAATATATTAGATAGTTTCATTTATTGAGCCGTATTTCGCTATTCAATTATTTCTTTATCTTTTCTCATTATGGAGGTACACCGCTTTCACCCCTAAGGCTCTGTATGACTTAAAAAGGAAAAGGCAAGTTTCGTTTTCACTTTGGCTGTTTCGTTTAAGATGAGTGTGTTCATCCACCTTTTTATGGTCCTGCTGGAAATGGAACTAATCTTCTCCTTCTTCCCACACCCCCTCTACCCATCCCTTATTTTACCCTTCCTTCTGGTTGAGGTTGAGGTAAGCCTTTTACGCTACACTTAAAAGGACCGAGACTGACGTCACCAGGTCAATCCCCGGTTAATTGAAAATACGCCCCCAGGAAGCGGTTTGGAAGGTTTGTTCAACTGTAGCTGGTGCATGAGATGCGGAGGAGCTCGTTACTGACTTCACACCTGACCTGGCTTTATGGAGGTTCAGATACCACACGATGTGAACTAAAGATCCCCGATTTCAAATGTTTGGGTCAAATAAATGGCTTGTTTTATTTTATCATTTTCGGTGGGCACGGGGGATAAACGTCAAGCTTGTCCAGTCTGGTTTTCCGGTCACGTGGAGGTCGAGATTCGAATCCCAACCGAATGTACTGAAGGTGGTTTTGTTCTTTATGGCTTCTCATTCTCCTACCACGCAAATGCTGGCACATTTATTCTAAACTTTACCTTCCTCATTTAACCAGATGCGGATAGCTTGGGTGGATAGTAAGACACGATGCTATATTTTTAAAAATCTTATTTTAGCTTCTATCTGTGAATTAAACTATTAAATCTAAGGAAAGCGGTTGGAGGTGAGTTTTAAAGTTGTGATACAATATTTTGGAGGGGAAAACCTATTGCAAAAAAAGTTTAAGCTCTTGGGCCAGAATTAAGTTTGTATGAACATCGTGTTCTGGTAGGTCTACAGCCATGTGTTTAGAAAATGCACCCTTAAATATTAAAAAACTCGCTTTAGTGACTAAATGGTCTAAGGCGTCACTCTCATGTTTGACTGGCCTGCTGATAATGGAGATATTGGAATTTGAATCTCGGTCAGGTGTACTGAGTGGTTTTTACTGAATGGTTTCCCAATCTCCTTCCACGCAAATGCGGGCGTATTACCTCTAAAATGCTTCCTTCCTCGTCCCTACCCCAATAGATAGCCTGAACAGGTAGTAAGACGTGGTGATAAAAAAAGTTCAAATACACATATCATATTAAGACAGGTATTCGAAATATTGATTGCTAGGCTTGTTTTGATGGAATATATTCTGTCCTAAGGTTGAGTTAGATCCTACGTTTCGTGTTGAACTAGCTTTGTGTATAACATTATATGCAACCTCCACAGCCTTGACATAAAATAAAAGTGTTTGGAGCTTTGGACCGCATACAATCCCAAGAAATATGATTGCAACAAAAAAACAACTGTTTATTGCGTACTATGTTATTACCTTTGCGGCTAAAGGCTATAAAGATGCCTCCTGTCACACTACAGATATAACCACTATATCTAACACCTCCCCCCTACTACGCCATAGACAGAGATAAGGTCAGATATGCCCACCGGGCAAGGAAACAGAAGGTGGAAAGGGGGCCAAAAACGTTCCCATCACGTCCTAAAGGGTGGGGGGGTCACACATCCAATACATCAACTATGCGCTCCGCGTTCAACATTTTGATCTCTCTGCGTGTAGCACCTGTGTGGTACAGCACACATCCTCCTTCCTCCCCCCTCCCCCCTCCCTCCCTCCCACCTCTCTCGTCTCTCACACACCCCCTTTTGGGCGCGGGGTTGGGAAAAAAAAAATCCCTCGACCACACATGAAAAATGGCTGTGGTTATCTGACCACATGATTCATTCACTTCCTGAAGGGAAGAACGGGGTGGTTATTTTAGGGGGTTGGGTTTGAGGGTAGAATTTACCCGCAACCAGTCACGATATATTTTTTTCAATATATTTTTTAACTTGGTTGTTGAAGGAGTTATTCGAATTTATATCTTTATAGGGGACAAAGGAATATTTCGGTTTTATATAGAATGTCTCTATTTATGAAATACACGGTAGAGTAAATATATTTAATTGGAATTGGTTCTCCAACGAGCTATTTGGAAGATGATTTCATGGTCACCACGGAATACAACTAGACCCGAACTGTTTCGATGACATTAAATAGCTTATCCTACCATTGATATGTTCAAGACAAAGTCACCTGCTTCTGTGGCCGCATGGTCTAAGGCGTCACTCTCGTGTTGAACTAGACTGCTAACAGGGAGATAGTTTTCCACTATCCCCCCACTCAAATGCCGGTACACTTCCTCCAAATTTAACCTTCCTCATTCCTAACTCATTAGAATAATTAGTGCACATGCGCATAACTTGAATAGATAGACGTGGTGCTAAAAAAAGAAGACAAAAGTATTGAAGAGATTTTATGTCTAAAAAATTGACATAAGATTTATAATGAACAATAACTGGCTCAGTGTTTTCTCTAAGAGAAGATGAAGAACATTCATTACACTAGGAAAACAAAATCTCACTTCATATCACTTCATATGTTTGTAAAAGTCATGTACATTACGTTGACCATGTACCTTGCAAAAAGTTTGTGTGTTTGCTAAAATTCTGAAGAAATATTTCCAAGTATTGACCTAAAGATGTCAAACAACGGAACCAGCCTCAGAGCTCGGATTCTTGGATAAAACTGAAAGAACTTACCATAGATTGCTGAAAGTTTACTTTGATGCGAAATGGTCACTTGGCTTTCCTCAAAGAAAAGTGCGACGTAAAATTAAATTGCGTGAGGAGAGGATAAAATTTGATCGACACTATGTGATTCTTGAGAAATTTTATGTCCGACACTCTTTTGTCGACATTTGGGATGCACCCATCTTAATCCCTCCCTCCTACACCTCACTTATTGTGTGTGGATCTTGAAAGTTGTCGGTGCCCCATCACCCAATTAGCAGAATACTAGCTCTCTTATCCTGGGTTTTACTACGGGCACTTATAAAAATATGGCCGTATATTGTTGAGGACAGGACATAAAACAGTTTTTACGCGTGTTCTTATTTTATTTTTTTCTTCTCTCCCTGTCCAAACATGAGGGATCTTGCTAATAAAGTAAATGTCGTACTCTTAGTGTAGTCGTCACTAATAACTAGCTGGGTGTAAAAAGGGCACATGTATCAGCGATAGATAATGGCTTGGATATTTTCGTTGTAGAAGGGCCTCACCACCCATATATGTTTGTTGTTGTTTTTGTGGGGGGTAAGCGGGTGGGGGTGGAGTTCTACGTCTAGTGGCTCATGGTGAAGTTCCTCAACAGGATAGTGGAAAATAATAAATCCTGCTTGAAACAATTTAAAGTTGTTTTTAATAAAGTTAGGATTTTAAGTGCGATGAATTTTATATACTCCAATAAGCTACTTGCCTAGGCATTTAGGATTAAAACTAACATATTTATAAATAATATTTACTCGGGGGTTAGAGATTGCATATGTATTAATAACGCTAATTTGTTGGTGATGAAGACGGTTGAATTTAGAGGAAGTGTACTCACGTTTTCTTGAAGTGAGAGTGGTAAATCAATAAAGGAAAAAACCTTATTACACCTGACTGGGATTTGAGTCCCAATCACCCCGTCGTCGACAGTCCAATATATTGCGATATTGATGCCTTAGAGTTTAGTTATACTGTTAGAACTTTCGACAACTGAAACGGGTTCTTAGATAAGTTGTTCTAACGTTGTTTAAACGTTACAGGTAAAATATAAAAATAAGCATCAACATTGATAACATTTGTCAAAAGATTTGATCTTCAAGCTTCTTCTTCTGCCAATCATCTACCTACCTTTAAGAGACCCTGATATAAATCTCACTTTCCCCCCCTCTCTCCCCACCTCTTCCTCCACCCCCCAAAAATACC